>CAIGQS010000227.1:0-68588 GCA_903798195.1 Danio kyathit
AAGCCGCTCTCGACCTCTGTTGCTATGGTTACCAAACGCGACTTCTTTTTGCAAGCTTCATTAAGTTCACTTTCACTAACTTGTCATGCAACTTTTGTAGTTAGTGAGATCCCAGCGCTTACTGTTGGTACGCCAAACAGCTAAAGTAACATGTTTGAAAAGCTTTGCTTTAAAGAACTTATTAGCCAGTAGACAATTCTTCAAGAACCTATTATCTAATCTCAAGAATTTTTCAATCTCCAAAGGACCACATAGACAGCGCAATAACCATTCACAGAGAAAATGGTTCTTGAGATGAAGAAATTGCTGCAAGCGATCATTAAATAATCTTTATTTGAAAGATTTTGTTATCAGGGTCTTAATTATCATTGGCATAAACTGAACACATTTATCTCAGCGCTCAATTGTTACTCTAAAATTAGTTTAGAGCATTTAATCCGATTGAGGAGGAAGTTAACAATAGCTTTTAATTCATGTTTAGTCAATATTAATTTAAAACAACCCTTTCATGTGTATTTAGGTGCTTTGGAAATTCATAGATGTGGGTTCTCAAATTTGTTCATTAAATATTATTGTCTTTAATTGGGGTAACCTTGAAAATATTACACATTTAAAATATTATCTCAAAGGACAAAAGACAATTTAAGATCAAATCAACCTCAATGGAAATGTAGAAAGTCTCAATTACTTTCCTAAGACACAATTTCAATTGCAGCGCATGCCAAGTGCTGAAATTTGCATTTCAAGAAATGAGTAATATATGTGTTCACTCAATTAAGTTGTTTTGTTATTGTACACTGATATGGGAAACCACTGAGTTTGTGTACAACCTGTGTTCCCCTTTTGCTTCCCCCCTCTTTCGACAACAGAGCTGTTTTTACAGTAGACTCCCGGGGTTTCACCAGAGAGTAAGATTAGCAGAAAGTATGGGACTTTACCTAACTGACCACACGTCTCATTCACAACACACCATCAGCTCTCTTCTTCAATCCTTGTCCCGAATGCAGAAAGGATGCATGGGGGAAATACATCAGCTGTGGGAGGTGCCCAACAATTTACATAAAATTTCCAAAGTGCCAGATTGGCAAATGACGAAATGTCTCGTTTTTTCCATTCTCTTTCACACTTTCAGAGGCAGAATCTCAGAGAAGGCTTTCAAGGGAAGGATGAGCAGATGATGAACTTGGGGAAATTTTTACAATCTATCAAGAAACCCATTTCTATGACTCTAAGGGTGCATTCAAAATTGATGCAAAATGCGCATATTAAAGTCTTAATTACTAAAGGTTGCAAAGGCAATAATCCATCAAGCTTTAATAAATTATTTTATTATTATTATTTATAATTTATTTATGAATTTTACACAAAAAATGTATCTAATTTGTAGCTAACCTATATTGTTCTGACCTAATCAGTGTGAGCACATCTGCACACACAAAATATGAAAACATAACCTGCACAGCGTGGCTCTTCAGCCCTGCTCACACACACAGCGCAGTATGAGACTTTACTGGTATGGAAACATTTTAAATATCAGTTTCACAGCTGCTTCAGCCAAACAACACAAGTGAGAGACAAAGAGTGAGAACAAAAGTGCTCATAATTAAATCGCTGTACACTAAAGTGGATTAGTGCACTTTCAAATAACTTTCATTTTTAAATCTGTGTCTTTGTACCACACTTAAAAGAGTGGAACTGTACTAAATTCAGCTTTTTACGCAGATATGAAATTCCATTAACTATTCAGAAACATCTACATGCTTAACCTAATTTTTTTGGAAAAAAGATGGGGTTGAGGAAGGTTATTTATTTGTTTAACGCTTAAAATATTAGAACTAACTAACTAACTAACTAAATTCTGTTTGTCACATACAGACATAAATCCCTTAGCTATTCAGAAACATCTAAATGGTAAAGAAAAACGAGAAATACACACTATTAAAACTCTGTATTTCTGTAGAGAAATGATGGTAACATGACTATCCTTCAGTTATATCAAAATCAATAATGGCTCATTTTCATAAATTTCAGCACTGGCCTTTTCAAATTACCATCGCAAAAACATTAGGCAACCAGAATGCAAAAATACAGTTGCATGTTATAACACAGTGATCCAGTCGCGTTGCACAAACTGACAATACGAATTTTTTTAAAACCAAGCATACATCTTTCACTTTACTTAACACATTTAAATATATCTGTAAAAGATTTGAAAGAAGCTTTCTATTTAATGAGAAGTGAAATCTGCACACAGAATTATGCCAGCTGTACTACTTGGCAGTGAGCACACTTGTGGATCAAGTAAAATCCACTGGCAAATACAATTTTTCCTCCACTTGCAGCACGATAATGAATCAATGCTATAGTATTTATGAATAGCATTGTTAAGAAATGGGAGAACGACGACGTAAAAATCAAAGAGGTGCATTAAGGACTAGATATTTTTGCGCCTTGCTTTAGATGCAAACAATAGCAACCAAAACCAGAATGAATTCTCTCAATCTCTTCCTGACAATCATCAGCGACTTCAGTGGGCTGTGGCTAGAACTTGTTTAACCATAGTCTAAAGGACATGTTGCCTTTGTTTAAATAGACCAGATATATATTGTAATGAATAACCACTTCTGTTAAACACAGCTCAAATGCCGCTATTCGTCCTCATCCATAAATCACCATTTAATTTGGATGCATTCTTTGGTTTAGAATTCTCAGGTAGACTTAAAAGTCAGGATGTGCGGTTAAAAAGAGACTAAAGATAGTATTATTTAGTAATTTTTGCTAATAATTCCTAATCTAATGAAGCAAAAATCACGAGTGAACAAGAATCTGAATTCCTGAATGCAATGTCATCTTAAAGGAATTCAGATGAACTTTCACCTCTTTCCTCATTCAGGCAGTCAACTACACAATTGATTTCCAATGTAGGCAAATACACTCATCCTAAATCCAAACAGGCTTCTCAAAAAAAGAAATATGAAACCAATAGATGTTTTAGATAATTAATATATAAGATAAACTCAAATTCCTGAGTCTGGCAATGGCGCTGAAATACCTCTAATCCCAAAGATTGAATCAGTTCAAATCAATCAGGCCTTATCGCTAACTGAATCATTATTGAGTCATCTTGCATTTACAACCTATATATTAGCTTCTATGTCCTTAAATGAGACGGTCTGCATACATTATTCTGTTAGTGAGTGATTCTGTGCACTCTTACTCTTACTAAATATAAAAGCGCAAGCGGCACATCAATAGAAATGTCCCTCTTTGTTTGTCATTTGTAAGGACGGAATGAGACCACCTCTCGGACCACACACCATTTAAATTCATCGGCGCATTAATCAGTGAACTGGAAATGAAAAATATCGCCAACCCCGCGGGGAAACGACAGCAAGACACTTGAGGCTCCCAGCAGACACTGCGATTCTAACAGCACCACAGGTGGGTCTCTTTGTATCCCCTCCCGGTTGTGCCCCATTTTGGGAAAGCCCCTCGGCGGCAGGCAGCAACCGTCTCCAGCTGAACCTGAAATACAAGCCCGAACGCTGGATTTTCCCACTGCAGCGATTCCCAGGGATCCGTCTGAGCTAAACCCTCTTAAATGTCCCCCTGGCTTTTGTCTTCACGTTTCAGCTGAAATTCGCAGCATTCATTGACCGCCGCTTCAGAGAGCACAGGAATGCTCCGGGTTTGACAGGCACCCCTGGCTTTCTCCAAATGTATGTGCTGGGTGGAATATTTCACATACACACTTGTGCGCACACGCACTTGGTCATCACCCACACACATCGAGCTACACTCTCCCACACAAATACCTATATATCCAAACACCCACACACACATACTCATGTGCTCCTGAGTGCACATGGCACACACACACACACACATCCACCCACACACATGCTCCAACACAATAAGTTTCTCATGATCTGCACACAAGAGGATACAACGCAAACAAAAATATACCTCACGTAATGACATTAGCCGAGTCCCTTTGGCAAAGTTCAAGCAGTTTGGGAAGAAGCCGATAGGTGCGCGCTCCATTTATCTCTCTTTAACTGCAGAGAACAAAGAGCAAAGCTACATTTCTGTCCCTGTTACATTCCATTCCAGATACTCTCTCAGCACAGAGAAAACAATTACAGATCGCAGTCTTTCAGCAGCTTGGAGGATCCACTCTCACTGCAAAGCGTGAGGCGCCTCTTTTCTATTCACGAGGAGATGAAATTCACCACATTTGTAGAATTCGAGAGACTAAGCCAAAAGTTTACATCATTGCAGAAACTCTCGTTCCATCTAATCAAAAAGTTGAAGTTGCGTCTTTAAAAGAGCCTTACCTGCACGCTTGGTGTGATCTGTGTCTTCCTTTTTCTTGTCACTCCATTTCCTCCAGTGCTCATGTGCCTGTGACTGACTGCAGTATCCTGTTGAGATCTGCTGCTTTGTGTGTGTGTGTGTGAGTGTGTGTGTGTGAGAGAGTGTGTGTTTGTGGCTGAGCTTTTGCTGTTCTCTGCGAGTGTCATGCTGGAAGTGTTGTATCCACAGGCTGCCTTGGGTTTAACTACATAGCATCTCTCCACCCCCATGGCTGCATGGTGCGTGTGTGAGCAGGGAAGGTTTCCTGCCTACACGGCTGTGTAAGTCGGCCCCCAGACCCCCCCGACACACACACACACACACACACACACACACACACACACACACACACACACACACACACACACACACACACACACACACACACACACACACATTCACTGCCTACTTTAAAATGCCGTCACCTGACCAGCCTACCACAGTCAGCCCACACATACTTCAGTTTTTTCCTCTTTTTTTTTTTCCTCCAGGTTTTTCTTTTTTTCATCAGTTTTTCACATCTCAATTATGGCTATGCGAGAAACAGTAATGAAAACAAGCAAAATAATCAATGAAAAAGCACAAGAAGTCTGCATGCTGCTGCTCACAGAGGTTATTTTCGCCAACAAGAGGCGTTTCGAGTAACAAACTCTTCATCAGGCACAATCACACTGATTATTTTGCAAAAAAAAAAAAGAAAAAAAAAGACTTTTTGTTCTTTTTTATGCGAGAAATGGTTAAATACACTGTGAGATTGTATATAGAAATGGTTTGGTTGCACTTTGTTTGACAATGTCCATGATGCAGTGCATCTACACTCACCAGCCACTTTATTAGGTACACCTGTCCAACTGCTCGTTAACGCAAATGTCTAATCAGTCAATCACATGGCAGCAACTCAATGCATTTAGGCACGTAGACATGGTCAAGACGATCTGCTGCAGTTCAAACTAAGCATCAGAAAAGGGGAAGAAAGGGGATTTAGGTGACTTTAAACGTGGCAGACGGGCTGGTCTGAGTATTTCAGAAACTGCTAATCTATTGAAATTTTCGCGCACAACCATCTCTAGGGTTTAGAGAATGGTAAAAAAAAAAAAGAGAAAATATCCAGTGAGCGGCTGTTCTGAGGGCGCAAATGCCTTGTTGATGACAGAGGTCAGAGGAGAATGGTCAAACTGGTTCAAGCCGATAGAAAGGCAACAGTAACTCAAATAACCACTCGTTACAACTGAGGTATGCAGAAGAGCATCTCTGAACACACAACATGTCCAACCTTGAGGCAGATGGGCTACAGCAGCAGAAGACCACACCAGGTGCCACTTCTGTCAGCTAAGAACAGGAAACTGAGGTTACAATTCACACAGGCTCACCAAAATTGGACAATAGAAGATTGAAGAAACGTTGCCTGGTCTGATGAGTCTCGATTTCTGCTCCGCCATTTGGATAGTGTGTAATGGTGTGGGCCAATTGAGCATCATGTAAATGCCACAGCCTACCTGAGTATTGTTGCTGACCATGTCCATCCCATTATGACCACAGTGTACCCATCTTCCGATGGCTACTTCCAGCAGGATAACGTGCCATGTCATAAAACGCGAATCATCTTAGACTGGTTTCTTGAACATGACAATGAGTTCACTGTACTCAAATGGCCTTCATAGTCACCAGAACTCAATCCAGTAGAGCACCTTTGGGATGTGGTGGAACGGGAGATTCGCATCATGGATGTGCAGCCGATAAATCTGCAGCAACTGCGTGATGCTCTCATGTCAATGTGGACCAAAATCTCTGAGGAATATTTCCAGTACCTTGTTGAATCTACGCCATGAAGGATTAAGGCAGTTCTGAAGGCAAGAGGGAGTCGAACCCGGTACCAGTAAGGTGTACCTAATAAAGTGGCCAGTACTGAATAATAACATATGGTTAGGTTTTGTTTTATTCTTGTTGCATTTAATTATACATAATTGATAGTACATTTAAGTATAAAAATCTCATATATTATTATTATTATTATTATGTATAAAATTACATACTTGTGCCATTATTTAATGCACTTTCAATACCCACATAATGCACGTATTTAAGCAAAGAAAAAAAAGACAAAGAATGGAATGTTGGACAATTTTACGCACTCAACTGTCACGGCTTTAATTACGTAGCAGAAGGGGTGGGGCTTTCAGATTGCAGTGCTGAATGACAAAATCATCATACACCATTCACACACCAGACAGTTGAGTTAATAGTGCATAAGTACACAGTGAGAACTAAACTGCGATAGTTTTTTTTTTCACAAGCTAGGGCTTGTCTTACGGACACAAACAATTCTTCTGAGGCACGTTCCGGATAGGATTTGTCATCTGAGGAGGGGGGAAAAAGCAAAGTGGATGTGAAATTGCAATTCATGACCTCACAATGCTCACCCTGTTATTGGATTGATTAGTCACTCCATTAAATCATAAATAGGTCACCTCAAAATGTGTACTCTTTTCCATGTGCATCTCATCAAACCAGTCCTTTAACACTCACAGACAGCTCACGCTTTTAAAAGTGTGAGGACTCAAAGAAATGTCAGTGTATGGAAAACATATGCCTTTGTTGAGAACGCAATCAGAGATCAAACAGCCATTGAGACGACAGGCAAAGAAAACTCTGAACAAATATGGATACGCGGCCCCAAACATATCAATCAGTATTTCCATCAACTCTGAAATATTACAATGGAGCAGTTTATTGCGCTTATGTGAAGCTGTATGGTGTGTGTGTGTTTTTTAAATCCCCATTTCTGGGAAGATATGTTTGAGTCAAACTCTCCATGTCCTTACCCTTTTAAAACTAACCAGCCGCAAAGAGGTCATAAAATGAGAACTTGTCTATCCGAGAGACCATTTAGACAACAAGTGCTCTATTAGAACACACCAGCTCTACCTTCACTGCTGTGCATTAAGCTGAAGTGGGTGTGCGCGCTTCAATTTGTGATTACTTTTCCGAGCTGGTAATTGGACTATTTTAGAGAGCGAGACTGAAAGAATATTCATATACATTCAGGTTATATGGCTATGGACAGGAGACAAGAGTTATGCGTGGGCAGAGCACACTCTCTCTGTCAATATGCAGATGGAATTCATAGACTCTAATGGGAAAAAACGAGGCTTATCCACAATAAATACTTTTGCTGTTGACTACATTTAAGTTTGTTGTGAAAAGCTGCTGGGTTGGTGCTGTAAAAAAGCGTTTTCTTGATGTTGTTTGCTTTTTATATATCCAAGATATTTTTATTTTTGAAATTACGTAACATATTCTCAAAAATAAACATATTCCTAAGGAACATTTCTGTAAATAGTGTGAAGGATATTTATTAATCTGATAAAAAGATTGGTCAATGATAAGAGACCATGATAGTCTTCTAATTTAGTAAGTATTTAATGATCAAGAAAACTAAAGTAAAACAAAGATATCATCTGTTATTTTGCATTATATTGTTTCCAAAAATACTTAAATTTATTTATTTTTTTAAATTATTTTATCTACTTTAATGTTTTTTAAATTACCTTTGTGAAAATAAAGTCAGAGACACCGTGTCGTCCCAACATCATTCAGAATAACCGATACACTAATGTAAAAATTGAGCCTCATACTTCTCACTAAAATATTTAAATATTCTCACTAAAATATTTAATAGACCTTTTTTACTGTATTTTAAATAATCACATCAACATCTGGGTGAAAAATTACTTAATTCTTGTGATTTGTGGGCTACAGGCAAACTTAAAAGACTGAAAATGACAATTATTAGTCATTAGTCAATTATTTTAGAGCTGCATCATACAAAATGATCTCTTCTTCTAAATATGCTGGACAAAGCCTTTTTGCTATGTAAAAGTACTGTTACACTGAATGACATTTCAGTGGGCATCTTCTCTAAATAAAGGTAAAAAAATGTATTATGATCTTTATTTTCTTTGCTCAGAAAAAATAAGGAATAAATTAAATGTAAAAGATTTTTCTGATGTAAAAATAAAAAAACACAATTAAATCTGAGATTTCTCATTGAGTTGACCACAATCAATCATCTAGGAGTTTGTGAACCACCAATACTAACCACCAACAGCAAAAGATTGTTTTGCTGAGCTGCCTAAAAAACTCAATCAGTCCAACAGAGGCTGAAATAAATGATTTGTTTCCCCGAGTACCTGCTTTTCAAGTCACAATACATAAATTCAATAATGACAGAATGATATTAGAATGTCAGTAGATTATTACCTACAAATTGAACATTTTATTATAGATGAAGGCAATTGAATAAACAGGCTGTGAGATGAATTGACAGGTCCACACCTCTTGAAAACAAAAACAGTCCCCTATTCAGTTGAGTAATTTCTCAACTTATAAGTAAACATAAAGATCCACCCCGACATCCTCACCCTAAATTTACCCACACAACCTGTTCTCACACAAACAGCAGCTACTGGGTTCAGATTCAGGGTGTCCACTGGGTGTTGAAACTTTCATCTAGCTGTTCAAAGTGAATTTACACAGCAAAAACACAGATTCATGGAAACCTGAGATCCACGCATGAACCCATACGTGCTTCATAAAATATAAGGGAACCTAAGGAATAACAATGACAGGGAAAAAATTTGGTGTAATTTTTACTCTACACTAAAGATCAAAGTCATCTCCAAACATTTTTTACTTTAGCTCATGTCGCTTATGTGCAAGTTTGAAATATTACATAATAAATGTACTCTTTTTTTCTCTTTGTCTTTAAAAATTGCCAGGAAGATGCTCTATGAAACAGTTGAAGTCATCTTCAAGTTAGGTACTTTTTCATAGGTGGGATGATGTGGACAGACGCAGTGGGAAAACCCTCTGGACTCTCTGTGATTACGGTAACAAGACAGCATTATCTTTACTTTCAAAACATTTCTACTAATGAACATTAGATTTAAAGGAAAAGTTCACCCAGAAATTAAGATTTTCTCATAATTTGCTAACACTCATGTCATTCCAAAACTAAGCGACTCCTTCTTCTGTCAAGATATTATGAAAAATAAATCTTATTTTGTGACCAGCAGAAGATAGAAGGCCATGTTAAATTTTGTGTCAATGACATGGACAATAAAACTGAATTTCAGCTTCCTGAACATGCCTTAAAACCCTGAAAGGTCATTTATTCTCATCCACTGACACTTTCAATCATGGAATGTATGAGAGCCATTAAAGCAGGCAGGTATCTGAATTATTTTCATTTAGAGTTACCAAGGACCGATGAGGAATTCCAAGATCATTCAAACTCACATTCTAGTAATTTGTTTTAATCTTATCTACAGTAGGCTGTAACATTAGAGGAAATCATGTGTGTGTGTGTGTGTGTGTGTGATTCCTGCATCTGAAGACACCAGTTAAATAATTGTAATTTATACCAATGATAATTTATTAAGAAATATTGTATATTTTCATTTAAATGAAAGCTGTATAATTAATAGATGTATATAGAAGTGGAGAAGTTTATGCTGGTAAAAAAACTGTTCTGGTTTTGATGTAGAAGGGAGTTCCCTCTTGAAATTTTACAGCAAAGACAACAAAAAGAGACATTGATAATTCATAACAGTGTGCTTATTCGTACATGCATGGAAATTATTCAAATTCTAATTTAAAACACTGGGGATGTGTTGATTTAGATTTGAAGCTGCTTTATGATCTGATTATTTATGGAAGGCTACACCCCAGTGAACACAACTTTCCATTCAATGCATGTTTGCCTGGTACCAGTAACCTTCACTGATTCATCCAGTAAAGAATAAACCTCAGTTCAGTTCAGTTCGGCATTCACGTGCTGCTGAGCTGATGTCGTGACAACATAATTATATGCATAAATATTGCTTTAATTTGTTTCTTTTATTTCATTTGAAATACTTGTCAAAGATCATCAAACCTGAACTATTTGCTGGGACCTTGATGCACCAGGCAGATCACTATCAAACAATCACAAGGTAAGAAGCAATGTCTGTCTTTCTATCTGTCTATCTGTCTGTCTGTCTGTCTGTCTGTCTGTCTGTCTATCTATCTATCTATCTATCTATCTATCTATCTATCTATCTATCTATCTATCTATCTATCTATCTATCTATCTATCTATCTATCTATCTATCTATCTATCTATCTATCTATCTATCTATCTATCAAAATCCATCCATCCATCCATCCATCCATCCATCCATCCACCTACCAACCTACCATCCTACCTACCTACCTACCTACCTACCTACCTACCTACCTACCTACCTACCTACCTACCTACCTACCTACCTACCAACCTACCTGTCAGTCAGTCAGTCAGTCAGTCAGTCAGTCAGTCAGTCAGTCAGTCAGTCAGTCAGTCAGTCAGTCAGTCAGTCAGTCAGTCTGTTTGTCTGTCTGTCTGTCTGTCTGTCTGTCTGTCTGTCTGTCTGTCTGTCATGCCTACAAACATTCAGTAAATTTTACATCCTACCATCTATATTCAAAACACAACTCTGAACCTTTAACGCTATAACCTCTGATTCTGCACTTCTAGTAATATGCAAATGTGAAATTCTGACTGCAGACTGATTATGACTATTACTGCTTATCTGATTACTGCTTATCTGATCACATCAAAACTGAGCTTTCATACTTGGAAAATCTTGAAAGAAAATGACTGCCGATAAACATTTAGCATTCAGTCAAGAGGTGTCAACAGGTGATCATGAGCTAGAACTGGTAAAATGCTAAAGTTTACAAGTTACCTTTATGATCACTTTGACACATCAAGTAGAGACACATCAAACTTTTGGCCTCTCTTTTTTTAGAGAGGTATGCTTTTTTTAAAGCTATAAATATCAGAAGAGTAGGGTGGCATATTGAAAATGAAAATGAATGAATAAATATCAGAAGAGCGGAGGGAATGATCTTATAGAAATATGAAGAACAATTTTGCATCTTCAAGGTTTCTTAAAGTGAACAATTCTTAAAAGAAAGATTAATTTAAGACTTTAACCACCTGGGGAAACTATTCCACTAAAAATAACCTTTTCTGTAATAGAACATTTTCAAAAATTCCAAAATTTCTCTGTGGAACCATCAATGCCAATAAGGACCCTTTATTTTAACCCTTGGGCACTGTTCATAGTTTCATTATGTTTGGGATGAAAACATCCACTGAATTAAACTGCTGTAAAACTTCATCAGATAAATACTTTTTTTTTTTTTTTCACTTTTTTTGCATAATAGTTTAGAAAATTACAGGATTCACTATTACAGGACAGAACTCTTTAATTGCCAAATTCACAAATGATGTCACTGATTTGGTGGAAAAAAACACGCAAAACGACATATTTTCAATATAAAAAGTAATTGTGGACTGGATTTATTTTTTTTTACCTTTTATGACAATCTTGGACATGTGAAGGATTAGTCACAACATTGGCTTTGATGCATTGTTAGATTTTAATTTTTTCTCCCTAATTTTCTGTTGGTTGCTGTTTTTGCCCCATTGATTTCCATTATAGCCACATTTGATGGTGCATAAATACACAGTCTTTGTTTTTGCTTACTCCATGTAGTTCTGAGAGCTGCATATTTTGATTTTTTCAAACACATCAAAGTAAGTGAGCAAAGGTCACTCTCACACACTCACAGACACACATAAACACACTTTAATTTGCTGTTCATTCATTCATTCATTTTCTTTTTGGCTTAGTCCCTTAATTAATCCGAGGGTCGCCACAGCGGAATAAACCGCTAACTTATCCAGCACATGTTTTATGCAGCAGATGCTCTGCCAGCTGCAACCCATCTCTGGGAAACATCCATACACACTCATTCACAATCATACACTATGGACAATTTAGCCTACCCAATACACCTGTACCGCATGTCTTTGGACTGTGGGGGAAACCAGAGCACCCGGAGGAAACCCACGCGAACGCGGGGAGAACATGGAAACTCCACACAAAATAATTTGCTGTTAGATTCCATATAAAATCCAGAAACTAAGCTTTTTTCCCACAGGCCTATCTTAAGGGTTAATGGTGCCAACTGATGATCAACAGTAACAATCACAATTTATACCTCTTCCAAACAGGGAAAACCACCAACAATCAAAAATGCATGATCATATGGTGTCATGGCTTTGTAATCCAAAAAAATGTGGTTATAATGGAAGTCAATGGGGCAAAAACAGCCACCAACAATATAATTAGGGAGAAAAAAGAAAATCAATCAAAAACAAGCATCAAAGGCAATGTTGTTTCACATGTCCAAGACTGTGATAAAAGAAAGAAATCCAGCCCATAATTACTTTTATAGTGAAAATACGTCATTTTGTGTGTTTTTTCACAAAATTTTTAATTTGGCAATTAAAGAGTTAAAAATCCTGTAATTTTCTAAATAATTTTGTAGTTTTGATCAGGACTGATGTTGATTAACAGATTTATGCAAAACAATTTGAAAATATTTATTTGATTAATTTTTACAGCAGTTTATTTCAGTGAATGTTTTCATCCCTAACATAACAAAAGGGCAGTAAATTTGCCAAGAGTGTATTGTTGAGGTTTTTATTTTAAATTCAAAGCATTTTCTCAAAATTTGTGTCAAAATAAGATTTGTCACCAAAAATCATTCCACTAGCCGAAACACAGAAAAAGTTATAGACTCAAAATCACCCCAGAGTGGATGAAAACATCCCCAACAGCAGCATTAGTACATCACCAGAAGCATCATGCCATTGAAGGCTGTTGTTTAACTTTTGTTTGCTTAAGTTTGTAGCTGTTGGCATCTGTTAGGAGGACTGAACCAAAGCCACTTCCTGAAAAGTTTAACGTCTGGCAAAACCAAAGTGAGAACTGCAGATAAGGAACAAATAAAACCAGGTCACCTGTTTAAGCAAGGAGACACTTCAGGTATAACCAGCGTTAGGGGTGGGCTTAGCTATTCAGACACACCCAACGTAAATGTTCACGTCCCCTCATCCAAATCCAGTTCCTCTTGTAAAACAGACATTTACTCACAAAGGAATTTCAACATGCAACGCAAAAAAAAAAAAAAAACAAAAAAAAAAAACTGAGGACTGTCTATCCAGGTAATTCCCAAAATAGCCCCCAATGACTCTTCAAAGAGCCAGTGGACACACAGACAGGTGATTAAAATCAAGACATCAAAGTGGGAGTCACCCTTAAGCCATGCAATATTCACAAACTGACAATTATGAGCATACCTAGATAGTCAAATCTCCCATTCTGCATGCTTGGCTGCATTGACTTCTACTAATACTGCACTTGTCATAACAAGTAGGAACAGGACACCTTGTTAGAGAAACGGCTCTGAAGCATTCAGGTGAGGGTGACTCAGGTGTGGAGGAAGGCCATGAATTTACATACCATTCATGGGAAGTGTCAAAGGTCGACCTGAAATAACCCGCATGCTTAAAACACAAAGTCTGGTTTGGGGTCGTTAAGATTTTTCAGATGTTTCGAATTCTTACCAAGGTTGCACGTATTTGTAAAAACCAGCAATATTGTTAAATATTAAATGTATTTTATTTTAATATGGAATTTATTTCTGTGATGGCAAAGCAGAATCATTATTCCAGTTTTGAGTCTTCATAAATAATGCTTAATATTCTTAGTGGAAACCATGATACAAATACAAATGTAGTACACGATTGCTAAATAAAATAATTACATTCAGCATATACAGAAGGACCCCTAACCCACTTGATATGGTTGTGTCCTAAAATACAAGAATTTTGGGAAAATATATTTGAATGTTTTTCTGAAGTACTCCAAAAAATATTGAACCATGTCCACTTATAGCTGTTATTGGGATATTTAGTAACTTAGAGATGTTTAATAAATATTAAAGACAAGCCATGCTATTTGGTATGGTAATTGCCAAAAGGGTCATTTTGAGAAAGTGGAAAAATGAAGCTGTACCTAAATTTGGTATGTGGGGTGGAGATCTCGTGAACATGCTTGCTTTGGAGAGGTTGAGATATATCAATAATGATAAACTGGAGATATTTGATAAAACACAGATATTAGAACACCTTAATGCATTAGAAGAAATGCAAGCATAACCAGTGACCCCTGTAAATAATATAGTAATTAAAGATTGAGTGTAATTGATATTCACCATTCATAATCTACAGTATAATGTTTTTAATAATGTGCCCAAATTATTATTTGACAATAAAACTATAGTCAGGATAATGCATTTTATCTAGTAATATAAAAACAATGTTACTTTATAGTTACATTTATTTGTGCATTATCTGACCAGCTAAATGATATTTTGCTTTCATGTGCATTTGTCCCTCTTTGTTTTGTTGTTCGACTGTTCTGTCATAGGTTAGTGTTTTTATGTATTGTATTTTATATGTATTATAATTATATTGTATTGTTTTTTCTTCTTCTATATTTTGTATTTTATGTTGTAAAAATTACACATCACACTGAACTGAACTAAACTGAACTTCAACACTGAAAACTGAACTGACACTGTTTTATTTAACTATAATCTTCTATGTGAAGCTGCTTTGACACAATCTACATTGTAAAAGCGCTATAGAAATAAAGATGAACTGAATTGAACTGAAACAATAGGTTTTACACTGATTACATAGTTATAAATAATTCATACTATGACAGTAGATTATGTATTATTTACTAATTATTTACTAATACTCTATTTTAAAATTCTACAGTGATAACTGAATATGTATTTCTTCATTTTTATTTCTGAATTATTAATACCAATCCAATGAAATATGTCAAACAAATTAAGTCAAAAGTAGCCAAAAATACACAGCATAGCAAATAGCAAATACATTACTTACTGCAATTTTCAACATGTATTTTGTAATCAGTATCAGATTACTGTTTGAAAGTAATCCACTTAGCACTGACATCATAACTGTGCGTTCTCATCGAAGGCGGTGAGAGCGTCAAAGTTCGCTCTGGCCGGCCTGGTGACAACGATGTCTGCCTTCACAGCTCTGGCGGCGAGAGCGTTAAAATACACTACATTGATCTCGTATTTAGAAGAGTCATTGCAGCATATCAGCAAATCAGTTACATTCCTTTCTAGCGTGAAAATGTTGTGTGCTTTTTATCAAATTCATTTAACAATGGGAGATCAAGTTGTTGCGTGTGGTGTGGCTTTGCTCCACTTATCCAATATGTGTCTATATGTCTGAAAAATTCTGAAGCAGCAATACTGTTTTGTACTGTAGTTACAGTTAACATGAGATTCCTGCTTTTTTTAAAGAAAAAAATATATAACATTAAAGCACATCAGTAACTCGCCAGTAACTTTTTAATGTATGTCACTGTAAGAAAACAATGTAAATAATTGGAAATCTGGCTACCGCAATGATCAGACCCCATACAGGCCCGTAGCCAGGGAAGGGGGTTTGGGTGGTTCGAAATACCCACCTTTCACTGACAAAGGTCCAGAATTTGTCCCATACATGAGCTCATTTGTCCTATTTTGACTGCTATGTCATCATAAATTGTGAAAATAATCCATGGAAGAAGGCTTTAACACAAAGGAAAAGTTGAATGTGCGGGCCAGTTTGCTATTTAAATGAATGATATTTAAATGACAATAGGCTAGCCTTTAATTTAAAACTTTACCAGATTCCTATTTTTTTCCCCTAATGATACATGATATAATTGATTTATATATGTATATACATATTTATACATGTAGCCTATTGACCTTATTCTTCAACGCGGAAGTGCGCTCGTTTTTGCGATTGTTTTAGAACTTCCGATTCAGTTGCCTATAGGAGAAATGACTAGGAATAATAAACGGCTGAAAACGGTCAAACTACTCGCTCTACAAACAAGTGTTTGCATGATTATACAGATAAAATAGAATAATATAATGGGAAAACATCAGTTTGCAACATCAAGCAGCAGAACGGGCTGTTTTTAACGTCTAAAAATGAATGGAAGTAAATGAGACCGGAAGTCTCGAGCCAAAATGATTCAAATGGCTGCGCCCGCTCATACGCGGAGAATAAGGTGAATATGATGTAAATGTTAATTGATGTAAATCTTTAGTAAAAATGTTTTTGGTACGTCAAAAAATGTGGTTATGACGACCATCCAACAAGCTAATCCAGCAAAAAATAGCGCTTAAGATGTCACTAAAATACAACCTATTTGTAGAATATGTGTTCTGTCACTTTAAATTCTCTGTTCCTAATCCCACTTCTGACACCATGTTAGATGACGAGCCAGGAAACCATGATAACGTTTAACATCTTTACTTGTGCACAGCAGACAGTTCACATAACTTTACATGATGGCTTTTTCTTTCTGCCATATCGCTGTTGTACATGCGCAGTAGCGGGCTTAGGAACAGAAAATTTAAAGCGACTGAGATGAGAAAGAGAAAACACTCAATTGCTGAGTAACAATACTAAATGTATAAAAGTTGTTTAATTAATGCTTAAAATCTGAGCCGTTAAAAGTGTTATAGCTTCTCTCTAAGCTCAGTTTACCTTTTAGAGACATTTCTCAAAAAAACAGAAATTTTGATTTACAGTAGTTTGCTATGCAATAATCTTTTAAGAAGAAATTGTCACAGTTAAAGAAGGAGGATGTAGAATATGTGTTCTATCGCTTTAAATTCTCTGTTCCTAAGCCCACTACTGTACAGTAATGCATTCATTCATTCATTTTCCTTCGGCATAGTCCCTTTATTCATCAGGGGTTGCTAGAGCGGAATGAACCGCCAACTTATGCAGCATATGTTTTACAATGCGGATGCCCTTCTATCTGCAACTTATCACTGGGAAACACCCATACACTCTCATTTACACACATACACGGCCAATTTAGTTTATTCAATTCACCTATAGCGTATGTCTTTGGACGGTGGGGGAAACTGGAGCACCTGGAGGAAACCCACGCAAGCACAGGAAAAATATGCAAACTCCGCACAGAAATGCCAACTGGCCCATTCGGCACTCAAACCAGTGACCTTCTTTCTGTGAGGCGACAATGCTAAGCACTGAGCCACCTTGCCGCCCCTATCATCGTAATGCAATGAATCTATATTTTGTGTTTAGCTTATGCTACTAACTGTCTGTCAGCATTTATTAATAGTGACATTCAGTCAAATCCTTAAAAACACTGTAGGGTTTAATGGAGGTGTAGTAGCTTTCATTTCACAGAGCTGAAGTGTCACTTTGAATCTGCTAAATGAACAAATGTAGGCTTTAAAGTGCTCCTATTATGTAAATATTACCTTTCATGTAATTTGGCTTTTTTTTTTTTACTGTAAAGCGTAAAAGATCAAAAGTACAACAAATAAAGTTGCTCCTATAAGAATGAATTAAACTGCTGAAACACGTCATCAGGAATTACATTTTCATTTCAGTTACTGAGTTACATAGTTGGTTTGTGTTATTGTCATTGAGTACGTTTACATGGACACCAATAATACAATTTTAATGCGATTAAGACAATACTCTGATCGAACTAAACAGAAATCGAATGAAGACATGTGGAGTATGCTGATTTTTGCATTTGCATTATTGAAGTGCAGTACAGACATGTAAACACCTTAATCAAACTATTACCGTCGTGTAGGATTTTTGCCGCATTTTGTGACAGGATAGTCGATACACACACTGTGTGACACTATTCTCTGCACCGACTGACTCAGTGAAGGACCACAGACACCTGCATCGTGAAATGCAGAGTTTTTCCCCCATACAGTGTGTGGTTTTAAATTCCATTAAAACAACACTCTTCCAACAGATCATCTAATACCTCAGTTTGTCCCGGGAGCATGCATAAAATGTTTCTGAATGAAAGTAAAAGTGCCAAACTGCAGTTAAAGTCGACAAATTAAAAATGAAACACTTGAAATTACATGAAACGTGGATAGCGCGGTGACACAAGAACGTTAATCAAATTATGTGCTATAACATGTAAAACGGGATCATGAAAGGAACATTCAAAAAGCAACTCATGCAAACGCCTTAATCAAATTATTGTCTTATTCAGATTAAGGCAAATAATTTGATTACTCATGTCCATGTAAACATAGTCACTGACATATTGGGGCGAAAAAAAAAGCATTTATAGTGGAAAAAATATTTTTTTTCTAGATCGACTTTTGCACTTTAGAAAAAGAACCATTCTAATGATTGAAGCTGTGAAACGAATCTCTTCTGCATCATACTTATAGTTGTTTATAGACTGTTTTCAGTAGTGACTAATCTAAATGCCTCTAATTGGTCATTGCATTCATAAGCCTAATGGAAATGTATACTGAAAAAATAATAATCAAAATTTATGAAAATTATTGTATTATCCGAAGTCAAGCTTATAGTAACACTTGAGTAACTCTTGAAGTCACTTAAAGTTATTAAATACCCTGTTTTCAGAACATATTAGTCCTTCTTTGTTAGTTTAACACACTGACTGCATTTACATGGGCATCAGTAATCGAATTATTTGCCTTAATCTGAATAAGACAATAATATGATTAAGGTGTTTATATGAGTTACTTTTTGAATGTTCCTTTCGTTTACATGTTATAGTACATAGTTCGATTAACGTCATTGCATCACCTATCCACATTTCCTCCAGAGTTTCTTGTAATTTTGAGTGTTTCGTTTTCAGTTTGTCGACTTTAACTGCAGTTTGGCACTTTCGCTTTCATTCCGAAACATTTCATGCATGCCACCCGTAACAAACGAGATATTGGATACTAGTAGAACTGCTGGAAGAGGGTTGTTTTATTGGAATTTGATACTGCATGCCATATGGGGAAAAAACCTTAGCATTTTGTGATGCAGGTGTCTGTGGTCCTTTACTGACTCAGTAGGTGCAGAGAATAGTGTCACACAGCTGTGTGTGTATAGACTATCCTGTCGCACAATGCACCGATTACACGATGGTAATAGTTTGATTGTGGTTTTTACATGTCTGTACTGCACTTCAATAATGCGACTAAAGCCAGCATACTCCACCTATCCTCATTAAATTTCTGTTTAGTTCGATTATGACCTTAATCTGATTAAATTAATCAAAAACCGCTGTTTACATGGTAGACTCTTAATCAGAGTATTGTCTCAATTGTATTAAAATCGGATTATTGGTGTCCATGTAAACGTACTCAATGTAGCAAAGCATTATGTTTTTAAAGTGTGTGCTCGATGTAAAAACATTTAAGTAAGCAAACAACACAATAGATTGCTATATATAATCTATACGATAGCATACCTACAGAACAATAATATGCATTCATTAATTTTCCTTCGGCTTAGTCCCTTATTTATCAGGTCGCCACAGCGGAATGAACCACTAACTATTTCAGCATATGTTTTATGCAGTGGATGCCCTTCCAGCCACAACCAAGTACTGACAAACACCTAAACACTCTCACATTCACATACATACACTACGGCCAATTGAGTTTTTCCAATTCACTTATATTGCATGTCTTTGGACTCTGAAGGAAACCCACGTGAACACGAGAAGAACATTCAAACTCCACACAGAAATGCCAACTGGCACAGCTGGGATTTAATCCAGTGACCTTCTTGCTGTGAGGCGACAGTGCTAACCACTGAGCCACTTTGCAACCCAACAATAATATTGTCTATTATAAATATATAACACAGAGGGCTTAATACTGCAGGCACACAATACACAATGACAGGAACACTAAGTATTTTTGTAGTATGAATGTGCCTTTTTGAGCAGAAAATGAACTCCAGATGTCATAAAACAGCACATTACTACACCTAACAACAAAAGCTGACAACACACTGCAAATAGATCTGAAAAATAATGGAAAAACATCTAAGTACACTGATTAGGTTTTACTTCATTCCATTCCACTTTAATAATTATTCAAAGAATCATTGTTAACACAACACAAACAGATTCAAGTAAAATACACTTCTAAGTACTAATGCAGAATTTTATTTTCCATGACTGAAATAAATTGAGGTAGAAATGACTTTATATGCACTTTATAACAGAATAATATATATTTTTATCAGTGTTTGTGATTGACTATTATTCTCAAAGCTTCTTCTCTTATTCTCTGAACTTCTTTAGATTTAAAGTTCTACTCATGTCATTTGGATCAATGAACTCTTATCATTCAAATAGTAATAATTCAGATATAGTAATGAGCCAGTGCTTCCCACACATACACTTTATAGGCAGGCCGCCCAGGTATATTAATTGCCGCCCAAGTATATTTTGGCCCAATCCCAATTCCATTTTTGTACCCCTACCCATTCCCCTTGGCCCTTGAAACAGAGTGTGAAGAGGAAGGGCTTCAAATTTTACTCCTACGAAATGGGACAGCACTACAACACATGCACACGTCACCATATGTCATCGCGATCTCTTGCTTCATATGAGACTGACGATGGCAGCTGCTGTAGGGATTCCAGTTGCGTAATTTTTTGGTATTTATCTTCAGGAAATCACTAAAATAAATTATATCATGTTATCATAACGATATAATGTGGCAATAAGCTCATAACTGTACTGTGTATTTACACAGTGGCCATATTCATCTATGTAAATACACAAAAACAACATTACCATTATACAAGACATTGTAAAAAGGTCAATCCCAGCCACTAGAATTTTCTGACAGATATTCGAGTGTCATCGAGTGTCAGATGGGAAAGTATGTTGTGGGACTGCTGTACAGGAGTTATTATTAGGGATTATAGATAGCGAAATTTAGCAGTTTTTATTTTAGCGTTTTTTTAGAAAAGCATGGTGGGAAAACACGAACACGGTTATGAATATATTAAAACCTATGCTTGTTAGTTGTAAAAATCCATAATAATTTGTGCATCTCCTTACTTCCGTGTGCAGCCATGCTGCCGTTGTTGATGGTGTATTTTGAGAAATTTTCTTACCCCTTGGTTTTGAGTGTGGTCCTAAAAAATCTCAGTTTGAGGGGGTATCTAGCCCTTCCCCTTAGCCTTACGCCTTCAAGCTAAAGAGAATTGGGACACCCCTACCCCTTCACGTGAACGCGCAAAACGTGAGGTAAGAGGAATTGCTAAGGGGTATATTTGGGATTGGGCCTTGGTGACACTTTCGTCGTAAACATTTCATTCTGCTGGTTGTGTATTCGCGAGAACAGTCAACACTCCTACAGACAATCTCACATGCTCTGCAGACCCACAGAGATGTGCCTTTTGTGGAATTAAAACAATGCATCTGATCATCATTTAAATATTCTAAAATTTCCGGGATTCAACTTTTGCTTAAGCTTTCTAAGCTATCATTAATTGTTTGTGCTGTTGCATTTTTTATTAAAGCCTAATTTACTTTCGCTTGGCTTTGCAGCTGACTGCGCGCAAAGCCGCAAGCGAGAGAGAGCGAGAGAAACATTAAATAATTTATACTTTAATCTAAACTCAGAAAAACTTTACTATATACTCGAAGAGGACAAAATGAAAATCTAAACTGGCTGTAAAATACGTGTTCGTCATTAGAAATGCTTCATCAACTAATTTGCCTTATTTAAATAATGTACTTTTTTATTCTTGTAATTATTATAATGTTTTTTTAAGATATTTATATGATATTTTATGATATTATTATAATTTGATGTCAATATATCACATATTTTATACATATCTAAAATGCTTTGGAAATACTGTACAGTGTCATGCCAATAAAGCAACTTGAACTTGTGAGAAAAAGAGAAAGAGAGCAAGCAACAGCAGCAGCTTTAACCTGTCAGTGTGTGCATATGGCTTCTGAATAGCAAAAGCAAAATAAATAGTGGATTTGTTTTCTTTTTTATTTCAACAACATTAAAAAAAGAAAATCAAAAAGAACCAGACCTTAAAAAGAAACAGTATAACAGTGTCATAAAAAATTTAAAATATTATTAGAAATCACATAATTTTTCTTTGTTACATGTAGTTAACCTTTTAAGTTACCCAGTTAACCATGTAGTTAGCCAGCAGCTAGCTCTCTGCAACTCTTACATGGTTTCCCACTGAAGCTAAGAAGGCCTGTGCCCGGTTAGTACCTGGATGGGAGACCACATGGGAAAGCTAGGTTGCTGGCGGAAGTGGTGTTAGTGAGGCCAGCAGGGGGCGCTCTATCTGTGGTCTGTGTGGGTCCTAACGCCCCAGTATACTGAAGGGGACTCTATACTGCTCAGTGAGTGCTGTCTTTCGGATGAGACGTTAAACGGAGGTCCTGACTCTCTGTTGTCGTTAAAAATCCCAGAACCCTGGCATCCTGACCAAATTTGCCCAATGTCCTCTGTCCATAATGGCCTTCTAACCATCCCCATATGATAATTGGCTTTATCACTCTGTCTCTCCACCAATCCATATGGATGCTGCACGCTGGTGGTGGATGAGGAGATTCCCCTCAATGTGTAAAGCGCTTTGAGTGTCTAGAAAAGCGCTATATAAATGTAAGGAATTATTATTATTATTATTATTATTATTATTATTATTAAAGCACTGTGGGCATTTGGTGTCTCACACATGCTGCAAGTGGTTCAGCAATCACAACTGACTGGGCCATCTGACCAATCAGAGCATAGTAGACCGGTGAAAAGGAGTAGTTTAGAAAAACGAAATGTCCAAACAAATCATCTGAAACACTTTGAGGAATGAGCTGATGAGAAAAGTACATTATAAGACAAAGAACGCAATTTTGATGCATGTAACCCTACAAATAGCACAATCAGGGCATTTTAATACATCAATCCATATCTACGATTTCCTTGAGTTAAGGTAGTTTGAGTTTTTCTTATTATTCAGGGTCAGGATGAGGTTGCGGATAAAAGACGGTACTTTGGAATGCCGCTCTCTCCCACATGAGGACCCATGTGACTGCATATTCATGCCCGCTATATCTGCCATCCTCTGGATCTCCCTTTTTTTACAGCACGATTCTGCCAACTCCACGTTTTCCTTTTGGGTATAATTCACGTGGGATTCCCTGTTTCTGCTGTGAAACATCCCACTGCTGTTATGAGCGTCTCCCACATGTCGCCTCTTCCCGGGGCTGAGTCAGTGCGGATGAAGCTTCCTGCGCCGTGACTCACTGAACATAGTGATCTACACTACTCAAAACACATGCTTGGCTGCTCCAATCAGCTGAGACAACCCGGGACAGAAGGGGGGAAAAAAAGAAAAGAAAAAACTTGCCTATAATGAGAGCATATGACTATATGTGGCTGCCAGTGTTAGAGCGCAAACCTGGATCCACACATAAAACCTATTCAAATCCACATGATATAGTCTATTTAAAGCATCTGTTCCGTCATGCTTGTAATGGTGTTGTTTTGTTTTGATAGGAGCCAGATCAAGACTATATCAAGGACATTCCTAAGGAGGGAAGTCAGGGATAATTAAGAAGTGTTTTCACACATCTCAAAACATAATGGCATCGATAATGAGAAATGGGATATCAAGTTTCATGCCATGTGGTTTGGTAGTCATAAAAATAATGCCATTTCATATTCCATAGCCAATGACTGATAAAATGTGTAAACCAAAGGCCATGGGATTAAATGAGAACAATGTGAGAAAACGGGGATTCTAAAATGCCCATCAGTACTCAGAAAACAGCACGTATGGTGTGAAATGCACACAGCAAAAATTCCAGTGTTAAATATACAGTGTGATTGTTTTTGGTGTTGTTCAGTGTTAAAACCGGAGTAAATTTTAATCCACGAGTGTGAAAGAGCGTATATTTAAGAGTATTTAAGAGGTTCTTTCAGACAAACAGTGATCAAACCAGTATGCTTTGCTTAAACTTGAAACATGTCATGTTGCATTTTAAAATGCAAAGAGTTGAATGTATTGAAATTATTTCTGAAAAGATTAATGAACATTTAATAAATGAATAAATTTTATCCTCCTTACACTGGCTGCCTGTTAAGTTTCGTATTGAATTTAAAATATTACTCCTTACCTATAAAGCTTTAAATAATCTAGCTCCTGTTTATCTAACCAACCTCCTGTCTCGCTACAACCCAACCCGCTCTTTACGATCACAAAACTCAGGGCTTCTGGTAGTACCTAGAATATCAAAGTCAAGTAAAGGAGGTCGAGCCTTCTCATTTATGGCCCCTAAACTCTGGAATAGCCTTCCTGATAATGTCCGAGGCTCAGACACACTCTCGCCCTTCAAAACTAGATTAAAGACCTATCTTTTTAGCAAAGCATACACTCAGTGCAGTACATAGCGGTATGAGGCATGATGTGCCACACACATGATTTTGCTTCTCGTTTATATACACTATGAACAGCAGCTACGCTAATTATTCTCTTTATTCTGTATTTCCACCTGGGGGTACTCATCTTGAGGCCCTCAGACTACGCAGTGCCACTGACGCGATCCGAGACCAGCGACGAGATGATCCCAAGGTTTTCTGGACCAGGCCGTATCCTGAGCAGCTGCTGTGGTGGTCATCGTGGAGTGAGAACATGAGACTGACTCCTGTGATGCTCCAAGGACAGACGAGTCTTCGCTGAGGTCCAGCTTCCTGCGCCTAGACTGCAGCTCTGCACAAGACGTTTGGCCATAGGGGAAATGGTCGTGCCCAACTGAGCCTGGTTTCTCTCGAGGTTTTTTAAATCTTCGCTTTCACCAATTGGTGAAGTTTGTTTCTCGCCGCTGTCGCCACTGGCTTGCATGGTTCGGGATCTGTAGAGCTGCGCATCGATGGATTTGCTCTTCAGTGTTTGGACTCTCAGTAGTGATTATTAACCCACACTGAACTGAGCTAAACTGAACTGAACTTAATCTCTGAAAACTGAACTGACTTTGTTTCAATTCACTATAATCTTCCATGTGAAGCTGCTTTGACACAATCTACATTGTATAAGCGCTATACAAATAACGATGAATTGAATTGAATTGAATTAAATTAAAACTATTTTCAACATATTTGATCACTGTTATCTGTCACACACACCAATTGATAATATAGGAAAAAAGGTAATATATTAACACTGAAGGGTAACTCACATTCCAGTTTGATGTAAGAATAAACTCTTACTGTGTTAAAATGAACTCACACGTTAGAAAGTGTTATTTTAACTCTAAAATGGAGGGAGGCATATGTACACCCAAGGAGTGTTAAGTTAAACTCAAATTGAGTTAAATATGCACTGAATTTTTTGTTGTGATTGGGTGTGCTTGTCTTGCGCACTGTTAAGTGGACTTCACAAGATGGTCAGCACACTGTTAAGTGAGATTTTAGATCCCAATGAGTGTATCTGCTCAGTCCAGCGGGCATTATGGATAATTAGGATCATTTCTAGCAGGGCTGCACAATATATTGCTTCAGCATCGATATCGCAATGTACAAATCTGCAATAGCTACATCGCAGTATCCGCAATGTTCAGTTGGGATTATAATTTAAAGCATTTGGGCATAAGAAATGATTAAAATTGTAGCTTCAACAACGATTAATTGTGTTTATCCATACAGTAAAGACAGTAATCAACATTTGAAGTGGATCAAAATAATGTTATTGGGTGTTATTGAATAGTTTTAGGACAAATTAGATTTTTATGGTACTTTTGATGCACTTCAAATGTTGACTATATTGTTTACAGTGTGATTTCACATTTGATTATTTTATTTCTTTACCTCCGTACTGTTAGACTCTATAGGAAACAATAAAGCGCTGTCTGTTTCATTTGTTGGTGTATGTTTGTTCTAATGTATTCTATTTTGCTAGTCATTTCTATTATTTTATGCATATCTGCAGTCTCTGTGTGTGTCCTAACGCCCCAGTATAGTGATAGGGACTCTATACTGCTCAGTGAGTGCTGTTAAACCGAGGTCCAGACTCTTTGTGGTCGTTAAAAATCCCAGTATCCTGGCCAAAATTTGCCCACTGGCCTCTGTCCATCATAGCTTCCTGGCTTCATCATTCATCATCGTCCCAATTCGCATACTTTTACTATGCCTTAAAAGTATGTACTTTTTTGTGAAGGAAAAATACATACTTTTAAAGTGTGTAACAGAAGAGTATGCAAGCTTTGGGACAAACTATTAATTTATTATTATACACAACTAATCAATGTAAAATTAGGAATTATTCCCAAATAGAGTTATTTAAATCATCTCAGGAAACTATATTAAAATCGCAATATTCATTCATTCATTTTCTTTTCGGCTTAGTCCTTTTATAATCTGCGGTCGCCACAGTGGATTTTTTTTTTTTTTTTTATTTGCTTGTTTATTTAACAGGGACAATACACTTGACATTGTTATACAGAGATAACCGATGTTGCGTACATGGGGCATATAGCATAAAGCTAATTTGCAGCCCTCGTCCCTGGTTAGGCTTTACATAAAAGATAAAAATAAAACAATCAAGAACCGCCAACTTATCCAGCATATGTTCTTACGCAGCGGATGCCCTTCCAGCTGTAACCCATCACTGGGAAACACCCATACACTCCCATTCACACACATACACTACGGACAATTTAGCCTACACAAAAATTCAAAATCGCAATATATATCGCAGAAATACAAAATTTCGCAATGTCACTTTTTCTCAACATTATGCAGCCCTAATTTCTAGAATAACAAAAATATATATAAAAATGAAACTGATTTTTTGTTAACATTTTAATTAAAGGGATAGTTCACTCAAAACCAAAAATTGTCATCCTTTATTCACCTAAAAGGCATAAACCTGTTTCTTTCATTCTTCTGTTGAAGATATTTTAAAGAAAAATCGGTAACCATTGACTTCATAGTATTTGTTTTACCTGCAGAGGAATGCCAATGTTTGGAGGTTTTCAGCTTCCTTCATAATATCATCTTCTGTGTTCAACAGAAGAAATAAACTCATAAAGGTTTGAAACCTTCTGAGGGTAAGTAAATAGAGAGCACATTTTTAATTTTGGGTGAACTATCCTATTATCACATCAGTTATAACGAACTAACAAATAACACTTTTTAATCACATACTCAAGATAATATAAATAAAAATATTTAAATACTTATTAAAATCTTCATCTGAACAATTAAATGAAAAATCAGCAGGAATAACAAATGCTGTAAATTGATGTTAGTATATGATACAACATGTATTTATGCAACATTTTATGCACAAATAATTAGATTAACTATATTTATACAGTGCGCAGCATAATTGAGTACACTCCATTTTAAAAATGAATAATTTTATAAATTTCTCAATGAATATAGACAATGTATTTTGGTTCATTTAAACAAAACAGATTTATTAAACAGATATATTTATTAAAATATTATTTCAGTCACCAACCAAATTTAGAAATGTAAAGATAATACAATTAAATTCCAGCAAAATATTGCAAAAAAAAAATTACAACCTCAAAATTTCAATTAATTTAAAAAAAGTTTAGTTTCTTTTGATTTTTCCACTTTTTTAAATTTGTATTTAATATTTTTCTATAACATATAAATTTGGGTGTACTAGTTTTTGGACCGTTATTGTAAGCAATTTTGTTAGATAAGCTCCAGATTTGGCTTCAGTACTGACTAATCTAATGTATATGCACAAATATAATTTCGTATAGCTAAAAATATGTTTTAAAAAGATAGATTTGTGAGGGGTGTACTTATATATGCTAAGCACTGTATTACACACCTTTTTTAAAACCCTCATCGCTGAGGTGAATTTCTGCAGACAGATCCTGCACTCAATTTAGGAGCAGTGAACACTATGTAGGGACGCAGTGAATCACATCACATCACATTTCAATCCACAATCCTCCCTCCCTCAACTCCATCTGCATCTGAACAGCATTAAAGCCAGGACAATCAGTGTCAGCCCTCGTGCCTGATTATGAACATGTGCCACCGCTATTGAGGAGAGCTTGAACCGGGGGCGACCTTTCCCTCCGATGTGTGTTTGCGAGCGGGGTTCGCAGGGTTGTTAGGTGGGCTGTCAGTCACGCAGGGGAAGTGCAGGGTGGAGAGGGACGTGGGTGGATGGAGGCGGTAAGTAGGTGGTGGCTGCAGGAAGCCACTAAAAATGTGTATGTTTACGCTTCAACACGCCAGTATGTTTGTTTGGGGTCAAAGAGAATCCGCGATACACATGTGGAACAATTAATGTGAGCGTCGCCCATGATGGAGTAGGCATGGCCTGCATTTACGCCCACAGGAGACCACTTACTGCCTCTGAGATGTGCTTTAATATGCAAAAATCTGTGCAGAGCCGCATGACAACCGAACAGCTCTATTATGAATGTTATTAATTATGTTTTACACCATATTAGAGGCATAGTTCACCCAAAAATGAAAATTATTTACTCACCCTTTCACTTGTTCCAAACCGGATTGCATTTCATTCTTCTGTTAAACACAAAAGGAGTAATTTGTAGCCATTAACATGCATTTTTTGTTCCTTTTATAGATTTCAACGGTCACAGGTTTTCGCATTCTTTAAAATATAATAACCTGAACTCATAGTGGTTTGAAACCACATGAGGATGAGCAAATGGTGAGCAGATTTTCATTTTTGGATGAACTATATTCCTTTAAAGTCCAAAATCAACATCTACAATCTACATAAGCAGCTGCATTCAAAGACAATATCTAAACTTGCATGGAGTCTCAAGTTACTGATCTGGAAAAGTCTTCATGTAGGCAGCAGCTCTGAGTTTCATATAAAAAGCACATAAGATTTAACTCACAACTGTATTGAATTTGTCCTTAACATGGTGCTTAAATAATATTTACAATCAAATGAGATTACATACATACAGTGTTGGGGAGTAATTATATTTGTAACTATAAATGTTACCGGTAATCTATAGGCTATATGCACAGCCAGTGTTTTTCAGCCAATGATGAACTTCCAGTGAAAGGTTTATGTGACTATTTTCAATTTCATAAGGCTCCTTTTACAGCATCGATGTTGTAATGTAATTACAATATAATCAGTTAAATAGACTTAGGCCTAATCCTAATTCTATACCTTAGCTCTTCCCCTTACCCCCACCCCTCGTTTAGCGCGTTCACGTGAAGAAGTAGGGGTGTCCCAGTTCTCTTTAGCTTGAAGGCGTAGGGCTAAGGGGAAGGCTAGATAGCCCTCGAAACAAAGATTTTTCAGGTCCACACTCGAATCCAAGGGGTAAGAATACACCATCATCAATGGCAAAATGGCTGCACAAGTAAAGAGACGCACATATTAGTATTTTTGCCAGTATTATGAATTTTAACAACAAACAAGCACGTTTTAATACATTCATAACGGTGTTCGTGTTTACCGTCATGCTTTAAAAAAAAAAACGCTAAAATAAAACCCACTTAATTTCGCTACCTATAATCTCTAATAATAACTCCTGTATAGCAGTAGTTATTATAGAATAACTATAGCAGTCACAATCGTCAGTCTCATATAAAGCAAGAGATCGCGGTAACATAGGATGACGTGTGCAGGTATTGTAGTGCTGTCCAGCCTGATCTCACGAGGAAACGTAAGTATTTTACGTTTTGTGAGTTTAGTGGCTAATTCGTACGAATTCGTACGAGTTCAGTCGTACGAAAATGTACGATTTTAAAAAGGAGGCGTGGCACCTAACCCCACCCCTAACCCCAACTGTCATTGGGTGATGGGCAAATCGTACTAATTTGTACGAATTAGATCGTACGAATTCATACGAATTAGCAACTAATGAAAAAGTTACGAATTGCCGTGAGATAGCGTTGTGCTGTCCCATTTCTTAGGGGTAAATTTTGAAATTCCCCTTTACACTCTGTTGGGGGTACAAAAACAGAATTGGGATTGGGCCTTAAGCATCCATTTGGTTATTAAAGCGTAAAAAGAGACGAAAGACCGTTTAAATGCAAGCGCCATCACTAGCCGCAAACTAGCACAGAAATTCCATTGAAAATACTGGGGTAAAATTAATTTCTATATTTTAAAGACATGGCATTGAAAAATATAATTTAATGCAGTGCTTCTTGTTTTCATCTGATGCCCACTTTATATCGTATCTCAGCCAGGCAGTGAAGATCGCTGTTTTTTTTTTAAAGAAATCAGATCTTAAATGCGGATTTTGTATTGGATGACAATTCACTGGAAGCCTTGGGGCTGGCTGACTAAAATTAAAAGTCTGTGTGCATATACCCCATTATACAGTAGTTACTGAGAAAAATGTAATTCATTTACAGTTAATGATAACAATGAGGGTTAAATCTGAATATTTTCTGAAAAAAAAAAAAACTAGGATATGTTAAATAATTTAAATAATTTTTTTTGCCAGTTCTTGATGTGCACAACTAATTTAAAGAGACAGTTCAACCAAAAAAATGAAAAGTCAACATTTACTCACCCTTCACTTTCTTAAATTATTAGTTGCTTTCTTTTGTTGAACACAAAAGAAGATATTTTGAAGAATGCCGGTATTTTTTTTCCTACTATGGAAGTCAATAGGTGCTATCAACAAATCATTTTTCGAAATATCTTCTTTTTTTTAACACAAGACAGAAACTCATAAAGGCTTAAAACCACATGAGGTGGAGTAAATGGTGAAGTAATTGAAATTTTTCGTGAACTATCCCTTTAAAGGCTGTTTATTAAAGTGGTGCATCAATCTTCAGGTTACGACCTGTTTGAAACTTGCTACCTTGGATAGTGAGGAATATGTGATCTAGTGCTAAAAATGTCAAAATAAATTTATGCAGAATTTTAAGAAGGTTGCTGCCCCAAAAGATCTTTTGAAGAGTGGTGTATACTGTATACCAAATCAACCATTTAAACCAGCTAACACAAACAAGTTCACATTGTGATAAAACAAGCACACACAGATATGTTCTGTCACAAATGACTAAACAAATGAATGCTCAAAAAATATTGTGCCAGACAAACAAACCTCATCCCGAATCTCCCTATAACATCATGGAGATTCTGGGCTGCATCTCTCTCTCCCTGATACTCCACCCAAAATGCATCCCGTGCAGCAGATGAGAGAGACCGCAGGCTGACAGCGCCTCGTCTCCTCAGTGGGAGAGCTGGTGGCGAGCAAATGACAGAGGAGGAGGCAACACTGACGGAGGCCCAGCCTAAAAACCCACACACCAACACGGGCCGTGGCCTTTCAGCCGAGCCTCCAGAGATGATGCAAAAACCTCACAGTTCAATCCACGCGCAGCAGGATGAAAGTCAGCGGAACTTCTGCTACACGCCACTGCGACACCCACGTGCAGACTTATTACACACAAAAAACGCAAAAGAAACAGCAGCAGACTTTATTTAGAGCGTAATGTTAGTTTGTGTTGTCAGCATTTCAGATGATATATTTTGCCGCTGGATACTATAGGGTGCTATAAAACAAGCAGGTGGCTGACAAATGTCCCGCTCTAATGAGGCACGGCTCTCCAGTTTAGATTGCTGCAGCACCACAATGGCACAGTAGGACAATTGAACAGGCTGGCAAAACCCACCTGGCATGCTGCAGCCCATTGCTAGCTCTGTCATTGAGAGGTCACCAACTGGCAGAGAGTGCCAAAGGACACTGTAAGAGTCTGGCTCACTCGCTTGTGGCCTTTTAATGTCTCCTGTTGAAAAAAAAAACATGTACTGGTGTCAGTGAAAATTTTGACTGTTGTAGAGAGGAAGTGTATACAAAAAATGCATAATTCAGCCATATGATGATGATGATGATGATGATGATGATGATACAAGACAAATCAGACAACTTCAGTAATTTCACTTTGTATGTGGTTAAAGTACACAGGGCTTTTTATGCAAAATTAAGAAGTGTTAAAGGAAAATCCAATAAATTTGTTTTCTTGAGCTTTAAAGGGATAGTTCACCCTAAAATGACAATTTATTCACATTTTACTTAACTTCAAGTAGTTATAAACACACTGTAAAACCCGAAAAGTTAAGGTAACTCAAACCATTTAAGTTCAAAAACTAATCCTAATGAGTACTGTGAATTTAATCCATTTGAGTAAATGATGCAATTTAAGCAGAGTAAAACCCGATAAATGAAGAGAACTCAAACCAACTGAGTACTGTAAAAACTAATAAGTTAAGTCAACTCAAACCGTTTGAAGAAACTGATTGCAACAAACCATTTGAGTTCAAAAAAACTATATGAGTACTGTGAACTTACTCCATTTAAGTTGAAGTAATGAAGTATGTAATTAACTCATTACCTTCAACACCGAGTTCAAAACTCTTTTCAAAGGAGTAGAGTTAACTTTCAGTCAATTTTGAGTTAACTACACTCATTCATTTGATAAAATTGACTGTTGGGTTTAACAGTGCATGAATGTGTGTCTTCTGTTAAACACAAAGATATTTTAAAGAAAGCTGAAAACCTGTAACCATTTATCTTAACATCCAAAAAACTAAAACTATGGAAGTCAACGGTTACAGGTTTTCAGCATTTCTCACAATATCTTCCTCTGTATTCAAAAAAGAAAGAAACTCAGACATGTTTTATTTATTTCATTATTTAACCAGGAATGTCCCATTGAGATACAATATCTCTTCTACCAGGGAGTCCTGGTCAAGACAGGCAGCATACGACAAAGTTACAAAAAAATAAAATAAAATGCATGTCAAAGTCAAGCAGCAACATCCCGCTCTCCCTCATGAAGCAAATACGGAAGTAACTGAAACTGCAATTCATCGAAATTTCGCTAGTCCATAATGGAGCAGATTTCTATTGAGCCCACTGTTAACATGGCCAACTTTACAGCAGAAAAAAGGTGTTTACAGCCTGGTACAAAGAACAATTTTGGTTGATATAGCTAATATTACCCTTCATGACAACTGTGAGGGGGGTGAATTTTTTTATAACTCATCCGTTCTGTTTTTATTAAGTTATACGTATTAAATCTGCATAATTAAGGGCGTGGCCACTTGAGTGGCAGGTAAGTCTCGCTGCTCGCTGTCTCGTCACCTCAGCTGATTCTGGCTGATTAGCCACTGAACTTGGCGTATTTTTGTTTTGTTTACACATTTAATTTCCTTGGAACTCATTCATTCATTTTCTTGTCGGCTTTGTCCCTTGCGGGGTCGCCACAGCGGAATGAACCGCCAACTTATCCAGCACGATTTTACGCAGCGGATGCCCTTCCAGCCGCAACCCATCTCTGGGAACTTCCACACACACATTCACACTCATACACTCATACCAATTCACCTGTACTGCATGTCTTTGGACTGTGGGGGAAACCGGAGCACCCGGAGGAAACCCACACGAACCCAGGGAGAACATGCAAACTCCACACAGAAACGCCAACTGACCCAGCCCAGCCGAGGTTCGAACCTGCGACCCAGCGACGTTCTTGCTGTGAGGCAACAGCACTACCTACTGCGCCACTGGGTTGCCTCCTTTGGAACTATTTCTTACAATTATCAGATGATATGCCATGCTGTGTGCACTTAATTGTGCTCACAAACCCTTAACGTGGACTTCATTTCCCAGGTGAGTGAAATTATATACTTGTATACCATATCTATAAATGTATTTGTTTTATTTAAAATCATTTATCATTTATATTCTTCTTTAGAACTTGAATGCACTCCAGAATCTGTCAGATTGATTAGCTGTAGGCTAACAATCATCTGAAATGTTGTCACAGTGTTACGCCTGGATTTCATAAATAGCCTTGCATTTACTTATACAGACTATATTTTAAGTGTTTGGAAGTAATTCGCGTTTTCCTCCTGTAGAAAAACGTCATAAGAACAATGCTTAGTGGCTCGATGTATTACAACAGCATTTTTAAAAGTCTAAACACTTTATTGACATAGTGTACAACCAAGCACTTGTGGTCAGAACACAAACGAGTCGCAGGTAAAGAAGTATTAAGCATTTCTCCCAAAGAAAAACCAGTCTAAGCAAAATGCTAGCAGGCAGTAGCTCCGCTCACGCTCTGCCTTTTGCCCTTGTTTGGTATCTCACGGTCGATGTGATGACGAGCGAACAAAATGGCGGCGATTGGCCACGCCCCCTGGTAGCTTCTTTTGCGTTCTTTAGAAACCTATGGGTGACGTCACGGATACTACGTCCATTTCTTTTACAGTCTATGGTCACAACACATAGACACACAGAAAAATAGTATAAATCATAATCAATTGTTAAAACATGTGAACTGTTCTAAATTGACAGTCTTTAAAAATATTTTTTAATGTAGCGATATATGGTACAGATTTCATATGTAGTATATGTTGAAGCTCATTCCATAAATTTGGAGCATACTTAGAGAATGCAGATCGACCTAACTCTGTGTGAAAAAATGGCATCTTAAGTAAGAGTATATCTGCAGATCTGGTATTGTAAGTATTTGAGCAGTACTCCAACAAATTAGATATCGACTGTGGTAATTTACCAACTAAAGCTAAATATATTTCTAAATCTTATTTAGAAAACTAAAATATGTTGTTTTCTCCTTAACTGTAATGAGGTCCATTCTGTCCTTTTATATAAACTATAGTGATGTGTGCGTGCACTTGAACCAGTGACAAATCTTAAGGCACTATGATGAGCAATATCCAGTTTTTTTTTAAACATTCAGAGGTGCGTGCATATAAAGTATATCACCGTAATCCAATACTGATAGAAGTGTACTCTCAGCTAAACGTTTTCAAGCTGCAAAGGAGAAACTTTTTTTTAAATGAAAATAAAAACCTAATGTTGGTTTGAGTTTTTTTAAAAGTGTATCAATATGACAACTATAAGTCAACTTATCATCAAGCCAGACACTTAAATGTCACAATCACCTGCAACCTAAATACCATAGATCGCTGGAAAACACTCATATTCACTACAACTACAAATCTGCCGGTTTATGGACTACAGATCCCAGTCATGCAACACACACAATCACCTGCTCCAAGTCACCATTGATTTGACACTCACTGCTGAAGCTGCTTTTGGACTGATTGCAGCACTATAAGAACAGCACAAACACACACAATGTTGCTGAGTCTTGTCTACTGTTTATGTGACACTACAACGCGGTTTCCTTTGTCTTGCTTTGCCGTGTTTTTGATCCTCGCCTCGTTTTTTGTTTATTCCTGTCTGCTGCCTGCCTCTAACCATCTGCCTGCCTATTAACTACGATTCTGGATTGCCTGTATACATCTGTTTGCCCTGTGTTGACCATTCCTTACCTGACCTCTCTAATAAACCTACATTCGGATCCGCACCCCTGTTGTCAGCGTCACATCCTGTTACAATATATAAGTGTATTTATATTTATAAGATGCAACTTGTTCAATTTGTGCGCCATTTTAAGTTTATTCATTCATTCTTTTTATTTTCGGCTTAGTCCCATTATTAATTTGGGGTCGCCACAGCAGAATGAACCGCCAACTTATCCAGCATATGTTTTACGCAGTGGATGTCCTTCCAGCTGCAACCCATTACTGGGAAACATCCATACACACATACACTATAGACAATTTTAGCTTACCCAATTCACCTGTACCGCATGTTTTTGGAAACCAGAGCACACGGAGGAAACCCACGCGAACGCGGGGAGAACATGCAAATTCCTCACAGAAATGCCAACTAACCCAGCCGAGGCTCGAACCAGCAACCTTCTTGCTGTGAGGCGACAGCACTACCTACTGCGCCACCGCGTCACTCGCCATTTAAAGTATTATTATTAAAATTGTGTATTGATAATCTGGATCGGGTAAAGACCATGTATTTTTTTATTTATTTATTTATTTATTGCATCGAGAGACATTTGGAATGAATTAAAAGCATTTTGTTGAGTCTACTGCCATTTTTAAAGATGCCATAGTGTAAAAAATTCATTTCATCAAGTTCATTTATATAAATGGAGAATAAAATTGGCCCCAAAATTGAGCCTTGAGGAACACCTGTCTTTACTGTTTTACTGTTAAAGGAGCAGAGATATGATTTTCTATAGAAACACACTGAGTTCTTCCAGTCAAATAATTATGGAACCATTTCAACACTCTTGCTTGTTTGGAACAAGTGAAGGGCGAGTAAACTCTCCCTTTAGGAAATGTTAATATACATGGTTTCTAGAGGTTCTATGAAGTAAAATTGAAGTTAAGTTGAATTAAACTGTTAAATGTTAAATTGAATTAAACATTTTTTTTTAAGGTCAGCTATGAATAATTATGAATGATTTGAAGCCAATACAATACATCAATATCTTCTCTTGGATTTTTAAAAATAACTTCAGTACATGAAAATACAACTTTGTGTTGATCTCAATTACGTTTATTTATTAATTTTACTTGTAATTTGCAATACTTGTAATTTTAGCTTGTAATTTAAATAACACGGCTCCTGCTCCTAAACACTAGTAATATGGGAATAGTATGGCAATAGCTTTCACTGTACTTTCTGATCACACTGTAAAAAAAATGATGATCTTTCTCACTATTGTCAATTAGTAATACACTGAAAAAAATTATTCAAAGGATTCCTTAGATTTACAAAATTTTCTTTTTTTTAAGTTAAGTGATTGTAAACAATTTATTTGGGCTGAATTTAATCAAACAAATTACGTTGAACATTACTAAATTTAATTTGTTTGTCTAAATTCAACCCATAAAAATGTTTGCAACAATTTTGCAGACATCATTTTTTTCAGTGTATTAATGTTTAATATATTAATATTTAATCTTTAAGACACAAAGATTTGAGAGGTAAAATATCCTTTAAAAAATAGTAAGACCTTTTTAAGACCTGAAGAAACTTTGAAAATAGGAAAAAGAAAATAATATACGTGTAATTTTCTATTCATTTTCTTCTACTCACTGAACTGTCTCTGAACTGTTTCTGGCAAAAAATCAATCAATGAACACATACGTATGCATGGAAGCATATCCTCATAAATATGCAAGACCAAAGGATAACACATTTAATTAACATTTTTTGCTATTAGTGATAAACTTTGTGTATTTGTGTATTAAACATTTCCTTGACCATTATTTTAATTAATTCTAACAATAATGCATAGCATGAAAGAGACCATATAATGGTATTTCTTGGAATATGGGGGCAAGGTTGCACCCAAATCAAAAAGTACAAGTAACATTTCTGGTCACACTTTACAATAAGGTGTCATTTGTTAATTCACAACCTTACATGAACAAAGTATAGTTTTAAACACATTTATTAATCTCTGGTAATGTCGTTGGTCCATGGTCCATCAACTCACTGTTAACAAACACAACCTTTGTTTTTATTAATGTATTACTACATGTACATATACATTAACTAAAACGAATAAATCCTGTAGAAATAGTGTTCAGGGTTAGTTAATGTTTATTTTCTTACATTTACTGAATTTTTAAAAATGAATTGCATTAAAACATAAAAATATGCAATTTGTTCTTTACATGTTTAAAAAAACTACAGGACGTGAAAGTAAAATGTGAAAAAGACAGATGAAACCCAAGAAACCAAATGGGGAGAATCCATCATTCTGAGTGAAACCTTCAGGTCTTGATGTGCTCACTTATTTTTCATGCTGGTAGAAACAATTAAAGCAGAACTTGCTCCCTACCGGTTAATTAGGAGCAATTAGTCTCTGAAAGGAGTTTTATACAAGGCTAACCTACACTCTTAAAAATAAAAGCCAGGAAGAACCAAAAATGAGTTTTCAGTGATGTCATAGAATAACCATTTTTGGTTCCCCAAATAACTTAAGATCTTCAAAGAACCAATTTTTTCTTAGTTTAAAGAATAATCTTCATAATCTAAAGCACATTTCCTACATTTCTCAAGAAATGAAAATGTTCCATGAATGTTATAGTTTCTTGGAAGCATCAATGCCAATAAAGAACATCATGTTATAAAGGGATAGTTCACCCATCATTTACTGTTCCAAACCAGTCTGAGGTTTGCTTTTTTTATACTGTTGAACATGAAAGAAGATATTTAGAAAAAGGCAGGAAACCTGTAACCATTGGCTTCCATAGTATTTGTTTTTCCTACTATGGATGTCAATGTCTACAGCTTTCTAACATTCTTCAAAATATATTTTGCGTTCAACAGAACAAAAAAACAAAACAAAAAAAAAACACTTGATCTGGTTTGGAACAAGTCGAGTGTGAATAAATGATGGCAGAACTTTCAATTTTGGGTGAGCTATCCCATATTTTGTACTGTTGAGCATGAAAGAAGTTATTTAAAAAAAGGTTGGAAACCTGTAACCATTGGCTATTTTTCCCACTATGGATGTCAATGTTTACAGGTTTCTAAAATTCTTCAAAATATATTAATTAGAATTTAACAGACCAAAAAAAAAAAAAAAAAAAAAGCACTTGATCTGATTTGGAACTAGTCGAGCATGGGTAAATGATGGCAGAACTTTCATTTTTCAGTGAGCTATCCTGTTTATTGTACTGTTGAACATGAAAGAAGTTATTTTAAAAAAGGTTGGGCCCGGACCTGTAACCATTTGCTTCTCTATGGATGTCAATGGCTACAGGTTTCTAACATTCTTCAAAATATATTATTTTGCGCACAACAGAACCAAAAAAACTCGATCTGGTTTGGAACAAGTCGAGTGTGAATAAATGATGGCAGAATTTTGAATTTTGCATGAGCTATCCCTTTTTTATACTTCTGAACATGAAAGAAGATATTTAGAAAAAGTTTGGAAACCCGTAACCATTGGCTCTCATAGTATTTGTTTTTCCTACTATGTATGTCAATAGTTACAGGTTTCTAAAATTCTTCAAAATATATTATTTTGCATTCAACAGAACCAAAAGAAACCCCACTTGATCTGGTTTGGAACAAGTTGAGTGTGTAGATGATGGCAGAACTTTCCATTTTGGGTGAGCTATCCCATTTTTTTGTATTGTGACCCGGACCTGTAACCATTTGCTTCCACAGTATTTGCTTTTCCTACTATGGATGTCAATGGTTACAGATTTCTAACATTCTTCAAAATATATTATTTTGGGTTTAACAGAACCAAAAAAAAAAATACTTGATCTGGTTTGATACATTCTCAGCATGTGTAAACGATGGCAGAAATTTGATTTTGCATAAGCTATCCCTTTTTTGTACTGTTAAACATAAAAGAAGAAATTTAGAAAAAGTTTGGAAACTCGTAATCATTGGATTTCATTGTATTTGTTTTTCCTACTATGTATGTCATGGTTACAGGCTTCTAACATTCTTCATAATATATTATTTTGTTTTCAACAGAACCAAAAAAAAAAAAACACTCAATCTGGTTAGGTACAAGTTGAATGTGAGTAACTTCAATTCAATTCAGAACTTCAATTCTGCGTGTGCTTTCCCTTTTTTTGTACTGTTAAACATGAAAGAAACCTGTAACCCTTGGCTTTCATGGTATTTGTTTTTCCTACTATGTATATCAATAGTTACAGGTTTCTAACATTCTTTAAATTTATTTATTTATCATTCAACAAACAAAAATTGGAACAAGTCAAGCAAGAGTAAATGATAGCAGAACTTTCAATTTTGGGTGAGCTATCCCTTTAAAGTGCATCACATCTTTTGAATGCAAAACATTCAGAATGCATCGTATTCTTCATGATTAGACCAAAAGTCTAATCATTACCACACTGGTTATTCTGTACATCAATACTACCTCAGATAACACAGAATTAAAGCGCTTCATTTACGTTCCTCAATTCTCCCCGATTTCCCTCTCTGAAAACAGTGAAATTCCACAGCTTTGGTGGAATGTTCTCAGTGCCCCTTTGGAGCAGGGGCTTGTGTGGGAAGGAGGAGAGGAGGGACTCTAATAGCTAACAGTGGATTTACATTCTTTGTTGAACATAATGGGGGAGCCAGAGGGGCCGTGAGCCAGGAGGGAGCTGCCCCACTGCGATTCCTCCTGTGAAAACAGCAACCCCGTCACTCACCGCACAAGTACCTCATTATCATCCACAGTCGGCTCCAAGTAAATCACTCCAATGCGCTGCAGCAGAGGTAAGCGGCCAGGCCGACATGTTCAATGCAAATCATACATACCGAAATTTCTGCCGCCGAGGACAGGACATAATACAAAACATAAGACAAACACGTCTGGTTTCCAAGCAACAGAGCCAGTCTGAACGCACCCTGAGGGAGGTTTTTCGTTTTTTTGGGGGTTCATCTCGAGGAGATTTCCTTGTGGTATTTGACTCCTCTGACCTCCCTCAAAAGGTCTGGATTTGCGTACCTTGGGAAAGCAGGAATTTTTTTTGCGCCCGAGGTTCGTTTAAAGTACCATCAGACTTGTTATCTGTTGTAATGATTTATTGCAGCATCTGTCTTTGTCACAGGACCGTGAGTATTGACCTAATGGCTCCTTCATAAACACGTCCCTCATTTGATGTGAGCTGTTGCTGTGATTTATTTATCTCGCGGGCACTGTAACTTAGTTTGTGTTAATACTGCGCTGCTGTGCTACTGACCGAGTTTATAATAAACATCTCAGACTTGCATGGCTTAATATTTTACTGGAGAGAGGCAATAGTTTGTGTAGAAGAACAGGATTGAAATATCTTTTGAATTCAATGATACAAATCACTTTACAAATGGCCTGTCATGAGTGACAATCTGACAAGGTTAATAATATACACAGAAATATAGCATTACTTAAATCTTGAATAGTTTAATCTACCAAACAAGTTTTTCTATATTGAATATGATACTTGAAACGCTTCTTATAAGTATGGGTTTACCCATTGTGATGGTATAACCTTGGATAAAAAAAAATCACGGTTTCATGATATCACGGTATCACATTGAACATAATATATTTTATTTTAAGAAACGTTTAACCCTCTACTGCACGCATTACGATAACTCTATTAAAAATATTTGACTGTTTTTCTTTTCTTAGAATAGCTTAACTTGAAGGTCTGTAAAAAAAAAATTTGAAATTTCTTTTTTAAGGTAATTTATGATATGATGCCATATGGCAACAACGTCCAATAGTGGATCCAACTTAGAAATTTCTAATTTAGAATTTTCCTTATAATTAATATTTTTTGGTTTTAAATTATTTAATTGGTGTTGCAGTATTACAAGCTTTAACACAGAACTTATAAATGACACCTTACCATACTTTCCAACAACTCATATTCCAACAGCTTTCATTTATTCCATTCTTTTTTGCTGAATATTATTGAAAACAAACCTAATATTGTATTATTATATATACAGCATACAGTAAATATAAATATTTTCTCCAGTAAATATTATAACAAATCTAATGTATCCAGTCTAATGTATCCAGATGCATCAGAATAATGCAGCTACTAGCTAACAATGTTTATATATTATTCTACAGTATATACTACTGTATACTATGCCTGTCTTATCTGCCTCAGAGCTAACTTACCTGAACTGTCAGCATCACTGCTCTTATTAAATGTCTACATCATTCTCATTGTCACTAAAACCCATCTCATCTTCACTTTCATCTGCAGGAAGAGCCAGTTCTGTCCTTTTCTTGTTTTACTTACCATAGAACATGGTGGTCCTCACTAATACACTGTTCCCTGTATTTATATATAATCAAAAGTATTGGCTTTAAAATGTGATTATATCCATAATTTAAATCCCATTACCATATGACTAATTAACTATTAATATATATATATATATATATATATATATATATATATATATATATATATATATATATATATATATATATATATATATAATATATTAATATATATATATAATATATTAGCTATATATTATAGCATTTATGTTGTTATTGTGATCACAGATCAGCTTAGCTGTGGTAGGAAATTTGGTTCTTTTTCATTATTTGACTCAGCGGGAGCATATAAAGGTTAAACAGGAGATGTGCCAGATTACTCCCAATAAACGCCAGTCTGTCAGAAATCGCGTCACTGAAAAACACTGCTCATGTGACTTAACCAAAGCACATCATTGGCTGAGCTAAGGTCTTCTCTTTCCTTCTCTTTTTGGTCTTAAAGAAACAGTGGCAGGGAGGGAAATGAACATAAATAGCATGTTGCCATATGGCAACACCATGCGGTAGAGCGTTAAAATATTTTGTAACAGTAGCTTTTGAGGTTGAGGGTCCAACAAAATAAAATAGTCGCAAAAAAACAATTAAAAATTTAAATTGTATATACTTTAGGAATGCTAAATGCTAACAGAAAATTCTGGCGGTTTTAAAACCTTGACTTTTCCAAACAGCACTAAACGTTGAAACTGGTTATCATCCCATGCCTAGTGAGCAAGTTCATGACATTAATCAGTTATAGATGTACAGCATATTGTATAAATTGATAATATAGGACAATCTGACAAAAATGTGCTCACATAATTTCTGTCATAATTTTCTGTTTTAGACATTTTGCACCACAGCTTTTTGGAAAAAAATAAAATATATGTTGTGTCAACACTATGTAATAGAAAACACAACAACAACAACAACAACAACAACAACAACAACAAAACACGAGATTGAAACAAGTTCAACATACATTTCACAGGTGTAATTCTTTAAAAAGGAGGCGAAAGTTGTTACTTTTAAAAATAAAAGTTCCAAATCAGGTTTTTGTGGTGATGTCATAGTACACAGGTGTCAAACTCAGGCTGTTTCTCAATTACAAGAACGCAGAGAATGGACTTGCGTTCTTGTGAAGACCGGTCTTACCAGGTCACCTCGAAAGAACAAACTCGGGTGAACGCAAGAACAGAAACCGCGTCCTGTGAGAAATTAGATGCTGCGCTTTTCCTGATGGTCAAATGACCTTCACGTATTTTTAACGGAAAATTATTTAAACATTACAGCATTCATATTACGATTTATTGTTGTTTTCCCCTTTTCAATACATATATAAAAACATGAACAAAAACAAATATTCTTAGATTTATTCTTAGATTTTAATACGAATTTCAGAAAATAAACACCCTTAATGTGTTTATGGCTCTATTTAGATTTTCATGGTGATGTTTACTTTCATCGTTTCATTTAGAGAAACTCCTGACATAAATTGGTTATATCGCTGAACTTTAATGATAAATCAATATAAAATTGTTGCGCTTCCCGCCATTCAATTGCAATGACTTCTGGGACTTCTAGAGCGAGTTTAGTGCTCAAGTCTGTATTGGTACATCCTCAATACCAAGAACACATCCGGGAACTTTCACGTGTCCTCCGCTTTTGCGGTCTTGACTTTGGAGGTTGATGATGACGTACACGAGAACACGAGGACGCAAGATCGCTGAAGAATGCATATTGCGAAACAGCTTCAGTTCCTTAAGGGCCGCAGCTCTGCACAGTTTCGTTCCAACCCTAATTAAACACACCTGATCAAACTAATTGAGTCCTTCAGGCTTGTTTGAAACCTACAGGTAAGTGTGTAGAAGCAGGGTTGGAAATAAACTGTGCAGGGCTGTGGCCCTCCAGGAACTGACTTTTACCCCCCTGTCATAGAAGAACTATTTTTATTTCCCCAAAGAATATTCTTTAAAGAACTGCTTTTTCACATTATAATCTAAAGCAGGGGTTCCCAAACTTTTCAGCCCGCGACCCCAAAAAATACAATCCCAGTGACTCACGACCCCAATATCCTCTGAGGTGGTTATACTGTAAATGCAGCGACCCCCCACTTTGAGAACCTAAAGAACCTTTTCCACTGTAGCTTCTTTGGAGTGAAAAGGTTCTATACATGCAACAGGGTCTTCATGGATCCATTGATGCTAATAAAACTTACAAGTCTGACAAATATAATCTGGTTGTGCTCCTGATTAACAAATAATTACTTCAACAATCCACAAGACTCTTTAAAATGATTTTTAAGAGTCACTCCACCACAGAACTTAATTATTAGTGATGTAATTTTATTTCTTTAATATGCAAATGAACCTTTTTTGTAAAGAATGTAATTGTATTTTAAATATTTTTGTTCATTTTAATGTTTTGAATTATACTGGAAATGGAATCTGAGCATTTAAAAAATCAGTTCACTGTCCAACCAACTGATAAGAATCAAGAGTCGCTTTAGAATAACTGTAATAATACCTGTTACTTAGTGCCATTAGAATAGCCAATGAAGTAGCTGACGTCTAAATTCTAGAACACAAATCACATTCACCATAGACTTTAAGTGCTAATAAATTGCATTGTGCCAACTCAAAATAATAATGTCTTGCCATACTGAACTCATGGCACTTGTGGAACATGATGGGGTACAATGTCAAACAACTAAACGACTGCTTTTCTATTTGATCCCAAGATTATGGCATCCTGTAATTTGCAGTGAATAATATGATAATGTGACTTTTCTATAGACAGACATGTAACAGAATGGATATGTTGTTTAAATTAAAATAAAAAAGTATAGTTTATATATATATATATATATATATATAAGCAATTACTAGCACTTTTCTAATATGAGGTGTAGTGCATGCTAGTTGCAACTCTAGTTCCTTTATCTACCACTTCGCCTTGATGTGAAACATTTCTTAAATGAATTTAAATTAACTAAAGTATTGTTCAGCTCAGTGCCAGAGCCAGAGCCAGACTCTGGGTAACAGCCACCCTGCTTTAGAAAGACTAAGAGATTAATTTGATGGATCTTTCAGCCGAGCACTTTAGTCTATGGCAGCCTGACATACGTCTCCTCCCTCCAGCCAAGTGTTCTTCGCACATTTCCTTTCATTTCCTGATTGAGGCCTTCCGCCTGCACTCAGTCGCGCTACCTGTCACACATACAATTATTGCCAGCCACCCCGAACATTAGATCCGCTATTTGCCTTAAATATGGAAGAAAAAAAAGTGAACTCATTTATGTCACATTTTCTTTTTGCTCAAACATCAAGACACACGCGGGGAGAGCTAAAATGTAAGCTAAAACGGAAGGCAGCTCCAAGTACAGCGAACAATTTGTCTGGAAATGTGCTTTCTTTTCTCATCTCGAATTTCAGCTTTGAAAGTGTGTGCAACATAACCAGCTTGCAGCCATTTCTCTCCTGATTTTTTCGGCGAGTGTGTGATGCACTCGCACACACCGCGGGGGTGTTCGCTGAATCGCTGAGTACCGAATTGAAATGCACTCAGTGGATTAGTGCTATTTGAGAGAGGAGTGCCTCTCCGAGGGGCTGAATGTGCCGCAGGAAAACTGACCTGCGCCCATCACGATTAAAGCCGCCCAGTTTGTTATGCAACAGCGCTACAAGTGCAGTCAGACAACTCCTACAGCTGTTTCATGCAGGAGTCACGACTCAAATGTGTAGGCTCTCCATTACCTTTTGTCCGCTAGCAGCACTGATTTTTCACAGACTGCCGCTGCGACCCATTGTGGCCCTCCTCCACCCCCACATGCTGGATTGTGAGCCCCCGTTTTGGAGTGTTTCAAATGGAGATGGAGGTGGTGGGGTGACCCCTCAACTGAGTGTGGGAAGCCCGTTTGGGCTGATTAAGCCTTCCACATCCCCTGTTGTGCTCCACCGTGATGTAACACCTTCTCTCCTAGACCAACGTTGCACACAAAAGCTTCAGCAAACCCTGATGGATATAATAGGAGAAAGCGCTCGCTATGTGAGTGTTTGGAGATGAGAAATGAGGGGTGATGAATAAATATGAAGGCAGCCTCCGTTGCTCGATTCATCCCCATCTGGATGGACCGGGAAAGCGACGAACGAGTGCTCCATTCGCCTCTTTGTCTTTGCGTTCTGCGCTGATGGTCGAGTGAATGTATGCATGCATGTGTGGGTGTTTGGTAATGTGATTCTGCAGCACCATCATCCTTAACACTCCCTCTCACAGAGACCAGCAATGGCGTCACCTGTCTAATGATCCAAAAGGTTTGGTGGCATACGAGATTTGTCCTTGATGGTACCTCAAATTCTTATTAAAATGAAAAAGGGAGAGAATAAGAATTCAGACTCCTTTTCTTTTGGCAGCCTTTATTCTGGAACGTTACTGTATTCTGAGTTTGTTATGAATTAATATCCATGAGCAATGTCAAGTGTGTTTATTTGTTCTGCTTCGGAAATATTTCAAAATCACTGAAAAAAGGCATGAGTTTTTATACAGCCCTCAAAATTATGTTCAATATATTTAAAGATACAGATGCACCACTATTAAAAAATATATATTTTTTCATATTATGGCAGATTACTCAGAAATGGCAAGTCCTGATTAAATACTACAGCATTTATAAAATAGATATTTGTTTGTAGATTTGTAATCTTATATATATATATATATATATATATATATATATATATATATATATATATATATATATATATATATATATATATATATATATATATATAGAATAAAAGCTATTTTTAATTTTTTAAAAACCATATTAAGGTCAAAATGATTAGCCCCTTTAAGCTATATATTTTTCCAATAGACTACAGAACAAACCATCGTTATACAATAACTTGCCTAATTGCCCTAATCTGCCTAGTTAGCCTAATTAACCTAGTTAAGCCTTTAAATGTCACTTTAAGCTGTATAGAAGTGTCTTTAAAAATATCTAGTAAAATATTATTTACTGTCATCATGGCAAAGATAAAATATATCAGTTATTAGAAATGATTTATTAAAACTATTATGTTTAGAAATGTGTTGAAAACATCTTCTCTCTGTTAAACAGAAATTAGAGAAAAAAATAAACAGGGGGGCTAATAATTCAGGAGGTCTAATAACTCTGACTTCAACTGTATGTATATATAGTCGCCTTGGAATTCTAAGGTTCTATCTGCGTTCTAAATGATTTTGAGAAAGTGAGCATCAACGTTTTTTGCATTCCAAACAATACGTGTGTAACAGTTCTCTTTCACACATTACCATGACAGAGGGTAACACTTTCTTTTGATATTTTGATGGTCCATTTGTGTATTAGTAGACTGTCTGCTTAATATCTGTTTATACTGCTCCTTCAACAGACATTTAACTGACTATAGGAAACTTTTCAAGTAAATGTCAACACTAACCATAACCCTAACCCCAACCTAACAGTCTACTTATAATCTAATGAGAATTAGTTAGCATGTAGATGCAATGTAACTTAAATTCAACAAATGGACCCTTTTAAAATAAATTGTGACCTGACAGAGACCTTAAATGTTCTCTAAATGTAAATTATCAAAACTCTCTTAAATTTGCAGACTGGGGTAAAAAAACAGGGTGTTTTCTCTTGGAATTATAAGGTTCTATTTGGCAGATCATTAATTGAAGTATTACTTATCAAGAAATACAACCAGTTAACAAAGTTTAACAAACATTGAAAATGTTTCACTGACTATATATTCACAAATAAAAATATTTACATTTAATATAGGCTATTCCATTTTTTTAAAAATAGTTTCTTTTTCAACAATGTAAAATTTAGCCTTTCATCTCAATTTCAAAAAATGCTTCTAAATAATCACATTTACACACATCTTTTCAGTTTCAGGTTTCGACTAAATTTTGTGTGGTGAGGCATTATTTAGCCGACTCTGATTTTGTGTTTCTTTCTGGTCCTTCCCGCTGTCAATGGAGCAGTCCGGCGGAATGACAAAAAAAGCTGATGCTGATTGGTTCTCATGCTTGCATTCAAAATGCTGATTGGATCACAGAAAGAACCTTATAGAGCCAAGCTAGAGTTCGACTTTGTAGATAAACTGTTTTTGTTTTTTAAATAAAAAGTCTTAAAATGTAAACAACTTATAAAATAACTATCAGATAATGTAAATAAGTTGTCATTTAATAAGAATATCCGAATAACTCAATTTTGACATGTCAAAATGTCAGATAGAACCTTATAGTTCTAAGGCAATGATATATATACAGTTGAAGTCAGAATTATTAGCCCACCTTTTTCTTTTTTAAATATTTCCCAAAATATGTTTAACAGACCAAGGAAATGTTCACAGTATGTCTGATAATATTTTTTCTTCTGGAGAAAGTCTTATTTGTTTTATTTCGGCTAGAATAAAAGCTGTTTTGAATTTTTTAGAAACCATTTTAAAGTAAAAATGATTAGCCCCTTTAAGCTATATTTTTTCGATTGTCTACAGAACAAACAATCATTATACAATAACTTGCCTATTTAACCCAACCTGCCTAGTTAATCTAATTAACCTAATTAAGCCTTTAAATGTCACTTTAAGCTGTATAGAAGTGTCTTGAAAAATATCTAGTAAAATATTATGTACTGTCATCATGGCAAAGATAAAATAAATCTGACATTAGAAATGAGTTATTAAAACTATTATGTTTATAAATGTGTTGAAAAAAATCTTTCTGTTAAACACAAATTGGGGGAAAAATAAACAGGGGGCTAGTAATTCAGGGGGGATAATAATTCTGACTTCAACTGTAATTTACACCCAAAATAAATATGCATTTTTTTTTTACTAAATCGCTTAAATTTTCTAATACCAGCCTATAACATTATACAGATATATATATCGCACATCTTAAAATAGTCTAATAACAGTGGTAGAACCACTCAAACTATGTGTCCTAGATTTAATCATATTCTTTTGTTCTTTAGCTTTTCCATTTCCAGCTGGTGCAAGGATCTTATGAAGGGGATGCATCTGAAACATCTCTATTATCAGTCTGACAACGGCTCGCTCTCCTCAAGACAGCAGTCCAGAAACTGCAACAAGATGCCCGAGATCCTCTTGATTATTTTTAATGGTCTGTTTTACACCCTTTCAAAGGTACAAAAGCTGCTTGTTTTTCGTGCAACCCACTAGCAACACACTTGCATACTTAAGACAAGTCTTATTATTAGAGAACAATAGAGCCTTAACAATAGCATCTTATTGTCGATTAACACACAAAATAGTTTTGACTCATCTCTCAGTTTTTAAAAGTGAATAAAAAACTAGCTTATAGTAAGAAGACTGCAGTGGAACATTGCAGCAAATTTGGCTGGAGTTAAAAGACTTTACATTTTAATAAATAATAGTCAAGATTTACTAAATTGTTCACTCATTTAGTTCAAATGTGGGCATGAATTAAGAATTTGTTCCCTCATTTTAAAACATCTTGGCTATGTTGAACTAATTCATTCTCCAATTTTGATTTCACTACAACAAATAACTGTTTTGCAATGTGGACAAAATTTAGTTAAATGAGGGGAAGAATTATTGGCTGTAGTTAAACTGTCCTTATCTGTAGTTAAAGGCTAGTTAAATTGTCCTTACCTGCAAACTGTGCAAATGCAAATATTAACTATCCTTAGCAGCAAAATGTTAGTGTACATAGCATATCACTCTTTTTGGTATTGTGGTATTGTGGTTAGACAATGTCTGTACTTAATTTATGTGCACAATTTTCACACTAACACACATAATATTTTATGTTTTAAGTGTATGCATATTAAACATTTATTCAACCTGCTGCCTGTTTTCTGCCTGCTAGACTTCTATTGTAAGCACAGTACTGTGAATATCCATTGTTTTACAAAATGAGGGACAAGACTAAATTACTGTAATCAAGAATGCCACAGATGCCATCCATAGAGATTCAATTGTAAATAATCCAGAACATGCTTTAGGTACATCAAGCTACCGTCAGAAAGAGTATTAATGGCTTTAGAATATAAAAAAATAGAGAGATTGATTAATTGATATATTATTTTTATCTATCTATCTATCTATCTATCTATCTATCTATCTATCTATCTATCTATCTATCTATCTATCTATCTATCTATCTATCTATCTATCTATCTATCTATCTATCTATCTATCTATCTATCTATCTATCTATCCATCTATCTATCCATCCAATATTGTGCAGCCCTACTACAGATTTTCGTGTTTTGCATTCCGATATTCATTTTAACTGATCCGGCATTAACTTTTGCAGCATGAATACCTGCATGTGTGTGTGTGTGTGTGTGTGTGAGAGAGATGGTGAGACACTGTATTAGTCCAAGGGAAAAACAGCAAGCAAGGCAGTGTAACACATAAAGGTAGTCACTTTCGACCAATCAGCTTTCTTACGTTTACAATCACACTCATTGGTTGGTGATATAGCGAAAATAAATAATGGCATAGTGGCCTACCTAAATAATATTCGTATTTTCAAAATGCCAGCGGCAGTCAAGCATATAATATTGTTTTTAAAACCACGAGTAAATCTTATAATGAGATCCTGGATCAGGATAGCGGGAGGCAGAAGCAAAGCGATCTCAAGTCGGTCACGGTAACTTTTATTTCCTGGATTTGTTCCAGAAAATATCCATTTACGAATTAAGCACTGCCTAACCGTAATGCTTAAAACAATGTGGCTGTTCAGATTAACGTTTCAACGTCACATTCATGTCTATTTAATTACTAAATGCTGTTTCTCCGAGAAGCCAACAAAATCAGCTACATTTAAAAGATGATGCAAATAAATTAAGTCAGAGAACAAAATCCATGTCTGTTCTCTGACTGTTAACAATCTTTAATTGTCAATTGGTAATAACAGACTTTCAAGCGTTCTGCCCAGCAACATGTCAGCAGCATCTATTCAAACCAGGTCTCAGTCTCTTCCTGCATAGCGCTGGCATTTCATTACGAACATATACTAAGACAGGAACATGAACCAACAGGATTGTTATCATTTTTTTGTACTGTTTGCCTTGAATGAACTTGCAGGATGGTATGATTCAGTCACACATGCTTAAGGGGCTGGAAGAGTGACAGTAAAAAGGAACAATAACTAAAACTAAACCTACACCAAATATACATGTGCATCCAATGCAACAGATTCCACAAGAACAACAAGGTTTAAGTGGGTGGTGTTTATAGTAAATTGTAAAAATATTGAAAAAGCTTTACAGTGACACTGTCCGTATCCAATTAAAGATGCTATTGGCTATCTGAAAACATTGCCTTTTTTGTTTATTGTGATAGAACAAGTTAAGACGCTTTAATGTAAAAAATAGCTCCTATGATCCTTAAAACTTACATGGTCTACAGCTCTTAACATAGTAAGAAGAAAGGTTGCTTTTTACAAGTTGGCTCAATACTGACACACTAAACGATAATGATTGTGAGTCAACCATGAAAAAGACATTTGAAAAGGATGGATGTGTATAAATGCCCAAGGTAATCCCAAAGTACTGCATGACATACTGTAGAATGCTTCAATACATGATGAGTCAAACATTAAATAAAGCAAAATGACAGGGAATAAAAAAACTAAAGTATTCATCAGAGATTTCAAAACGATTATTTGGCATTAGTTATTATTACTCCATCACATGCATGTGATTTCAATAACAACAGCACAATTCTTTTGAACCAATTTGGAAAGTCATGATTAGCTAGTCAACTTTTTCAGTGATGCACTATTGTAGGTAATCAGTGAATTGTGTTGCTGTAGGTGAAATGCACCCGTACCGTTTCTTTAACGGCTCTTCCCTGCTGATAAATCCAGTTAGGTTAAAGCTGATGTGGTTCTGGTTTAGCTGGAGGACCAGCAGGTGTGGTTTTAAATGGGTGGCATGGGATGAGATGGATCTGAGTATAACATCTGCGTTGGCAATTGGGGTGCATTTAAAATATCACATATAGTTTTATTTATTTTAGCCAATTATTTGCCATTACGTGGGAAAATGCTAAAATGTGGGCTTTTAAAAATGTTTGCATTCATCACTCATTCATTTTCTTTTCGGCTTAGTCCCTTTATTAATCTGAGGTCGCCACAGCGGAATGAACCGCCAACTTATCCAGCATATGTTTTACACAGCAGATGCCCTTCCAGATGCAACCCATCACTGAGAAAACATCCATACACACTCATTCACACACATACACAATGGACAATTTAGCTTACCCAAATCACCTATAGCGCATGTCTTTGTACTTGTGGGAGAAACCAGAGCACCCGGAAGAAACCCACGCAAACACAGGGAGGACATGCAAACTCCACACAGAAATGCCAACTGACCCAGCCAGGGCTCGAACCAGTGACCTTCTTGCTGTGAGGCAATTGTGCTTCCCACTGCGCCATCGTGCTGCCCCATGTTCGCATTCTTACACTTTCAAATTTTAAGATGTATAAAAGTAAACACCTGTTTGTGTTGAATGAATAAACATACGCAAAATCAAACAAAAAGTGCTCAGGGGTAGCTTAAATAATGCGTCGGTGCTCTTTGGTTAAGGGATTCTTTATAATAAACAGCAAAAATCAGTCCAAGGCGCTTGATAAAAAATATTAAAAAGCCTTTATTCAAATCCTTAAAAAACCTACGTGTTTCGGCAAAGAACTGCCCTCATCAGGGTAACAGTGATAAAGAAATGCGTTTGCATGTCTTATATTTTAAATTTTTTCACATTTCAATTATTTGATCAGATGAGAATCATGGTTATTAAACATAAAAAGTTGGCATTTACCATTGGTTTTACCATAGGCTCCCTTAACTGGTCACCCCTGTGCCTCCCCATTAAATAAATCCTTATGGAGTCAATCTAGGGCCATATATACGGACACCTGCCACCATTTAAGCAACGTCATCACCTGGAGACACAGTATCACCAGGCCAGTAGGTCCCAGTCTGCCGTAAACGCTCAAGTTCTATTAAATCCGCCCACTTGTCAAATCAGGGCCACAAACGCGCAAAAACGTGAAGTACAAAGTGAAAAGCATCGCAAACTCATGGTTGACTGCGGAATGAGCATTGCAATTGACTGGACGGGTTTTGTAAAGGCAATGCTATAATAAATGTTTTGCAAATATATATAGTTTTTTTTTAATTGCCAATATATATATATATATATATTTTTTTTTTTAATTTCTGTTCTTTTTTGTTTGCAAATTTCATTTTTATTTCTAAAAACTTATTTTTGCCCTTGTGGTTTTTGGAGATTTGCATTTATTTATTATTTTTTGCTCAATACTTTATTTTTTGCTTGCAAAACTTTCTTTTATTTTGCAAGTATATGTGGCCCTAGATTGACTCCATAAATCCTAATTATCCCTGAGGACCAGCATAGTCATGCATTTCTCAAGCAAATCTGATGTGGTGTATATGGTCAAACAGTATTGTTACTTTCAAAGCAGTATGTTTCAGAAATGTAACACCCCTAATAATATTGATAAATTCCAGCAACCAAAGCTTCAACACCAACTTTAAACACATACAATTAAAAACAGTGTGTATTTTACTGTAATATTTTTTATGCCAGAGTCATATTTGAATAATGCGGATGAATAGAGCCAACTTTAAGAGAACGGCTTGAGCAAAATCTTTCAAAAAAGTTTATTTTTATTTTGTAACTCTCAAAACACTTTCTGTTTTCACAACATAGAAACAATTCTCAGATTAACTGAAGCCTCACTTTGACGTTGTGTATGCATTTCAGGAGCTATTTGCTTGAATTTTCAATTTTGACAGACATTTAAAGACCAGGACTGCGATTATGAACTCAAGATATTCATTCATTTATTCATTTTCCTTTAACTTAGTCCTTTATTTATCAGTGGTCACCACAGTGGAATGAACCGCTAACTATTCCGGCATATGTTTTACGCAGAGGACACCCTTCCAGCCACAACCCAGTACTGGAAAACACCCACTCACATTCACACACACACTCATACACTACGGACAATTTAGTTTATCCAATTCACTTATAGCGCATGTCTTTGGACTGTGGGGGTAACCGGAGCACCCAGAGGAAACCCATGTCAACACAGGGAGAACATTCAAACGACACACAGAAATGCCAACTGGCCCAGCCGGAACCAGCGACCATCTTGCTTTGAGGTGACATCGTAATCACTGAGCCACCATGCCACAACTCAAGATATGTTAGACAGAATATTTCCCTTTGTGGCAGACTAATGTAATACTCTGTAACATTGCAGATTTTATAGATAGACAAACAGCTACAATACAAACTAAACTAAAAGGAAAACAAAGCATCAAATGGACTGTTTAATATGCTCAGCTCATCTTCATGCACAGATCAGTGGGTTCAAGATCAACCTGGGGGGCCGTTCAGAAGTGAGTGCCATTGGATCAGGTGCCTCTGAGGTGATTCACTAAGGGTCAAGTAGAACCTTAAATAAAAGCCTTCAGAGCCTAACGTAGACACCTCAGCCCAGTACACACACCACTTCCCACATAAATTACACAAAGGCATGATCACCCTCTCACTTCCTCTGTTTACCCTGTGCTTAGTGATGAATGACCATTAGTCTGCTTCCTTTCAAAGGCCCCGCGGGGAACTCTGCCGATCGGGGTCAGAGGAGTTTGGCATGTTATCGGATCAGTGCTCTAAGTCTTGAAAGTGATGATCTACCTTCACTCTTCACACAGACTTTCAGACATTACAATGTGCACATGAAAGTTACTCAGATGATGTATGTATAGTGCTCAGCATAATTGAGTACATCCCATTTTGAAAATGAATATTTTTATCCATATCTCAGTGACTATAGGTGATTTTGGTGCATTTAAACAAAACAGATTTATTAAACAGATATATTTATTAAAATAATATTTTAGTCACCAAACATATTCAGAAATTGAAAGATAATACAATTAAATTCAAGCTAAATATTGAAAAAAAAATTACAACCTACAAAATTTCAACTACATTTTTTTTTTTTTTTTTTTGCTTCTCTTGATTTTTCCTCTTTTTTAAATTTGTATTTAATATTTTTCTATAACATAAATTTGGCTGTACTAGTTTTTGGACCGTTATCGTAAGTTATTTTGTTAGATAAGCTCCATATTTGGCTTCAGTACTGACTAATCTAATGTATATGCACAAATATAATATTGTATTAATATTGTATTCTATTAAAAACATTAATTTAAAATAGATTTGTGAGGGGTGTACTTATATACTGTATATTGAGCACTGTATTTTTGTACTTTTCACAAATGAAGTATAAAATAGAGAACCTGTTGTTAAACAGTTTTATTTATTGTTTTAATAAATGGTCAGTGAAAGGAGGTGCTTAATATTTGGAAAATTTTCATGTCAATCTCAGGGGGGCCAAAGGCAATAATATATTAATTGTGTTATTTTTTAGAGGCGCAACCTCTAAACAAAACAAAGATTACTGGATGTTTTACAAGAATTAACTAGGCTATTTCAGTTTCTCCAACTTAAAATATCATATTAAACAATGTTAATTGTAATTCTTTGTAATTTACTCATTCATTTTTCTTCTGCTCAGTCCCTTATTTATCAGGGGTCGCCACAGCAGAATGATCCAGCAACCATTCCAGCATATGTTCTACAGTACACAGCGAACGCCTTTTCAGCTGCAACTGAGTACTGGGAAACACCCATACACTCTCACATTCACACACACACACACACTCCTACACTACGGCCAATTTAATTTATCCAGTTTACCTATAGCGCATGTCTTTAGACTGTGGGGAAAACCAGAGGAACTCCACGCAAACACGAGGAGAACATGCAAACTCCACACAGAAATGGACTCGAACCAGCAACCTTCTTGCTGAGAGACGACAGTGCTAACCACTGAGCCACCGTGCCACCTTCTTTGTAACTGTTTTGTAAAATTATTATTATCATTATAAGTTTTCTTAAAAGAGAATCAAATATTTTCAAAACTGTTTAGTATGTTACTGTTAGAATTATTTTAAAACGTAAAGGTCCCACTTTATATTAAGTGTCGCTTATACCTGTGAACTTACATGGTAATTAGATGTGTAAGTAGTATGTAACTACAGTGTATGTACACACGTTTACATAGTATTTACTTTTGTATTACTGGTGTAACTACACTCATGTAACAACCCACTGAATAGTATGTGTAAGTACAAATGTGTAACAGGACATTGGTAACAACAGTAGGAAAGTACACATCTGTAACAAGAATTATGTAAGTGCATTGTGTAACAACAATATGTACTTGCAGATGTTTTCCCACTTCCACACCTGTTTGCAGATCATGCACTTGTGAACACTGTATGGCAGAACTAATGCTGCATTAGAAGGTTTCACCTTGTGATACCAGTGTACTTACATGGTAACTCCACAGGAACTGTCCACTTAATATAAAGTGTAAAATGGTCACAAATTACTATGTAACTTGTAGAAATATCTTCTATGCAACACTTTAATAACAGTGTAGTTACATGGTAACTCCACAGGAACAGTCCACAATATAAAGTTTAAAATAAAATTCATTTTCGTTTCGGCCTAGTCCCTTTATTAATCTGGGGTCGCCACAGCGGAATGAACCGCCAACTTATCCAGCATATGTTTTACACAGTGAATGCCCTTCCAGCTGCAACCCATCTAAGCCGAAAAGAAAATGAATGAATGTATGAACAGTAATTTGTGACCATTTTACACTTTATATTGAGTGAATCCTGTGCATTTACCATGCAAGTACACTTGTATCACAAGGTGAAACCTTCTAATGCAGCATTAGTTCTGCCATACAGTGTTCACAAGTACATGATCTGCAAACAGGTGTGGAAGTGGGAAAACATCTGCAAGTACATATTGTTGTTACACAATGCACTTACATAATTCTTGTTACAGATGTGTACTTTCCTACTGTTGTTACCAATGTCCTGTTACACATTTGTACTTACACATACTATTCAGTGGGTTGTTACATGAGTGTAGTTACACCAGTATACACAAGTAAATACTCTGTACCAATGTGTACATACACTGTAGTTACATACTACTTACACATCTAATTACCATGTAAGTTCACAGGTATAAGCGACACAATATAAAGTGGGACCCTTTTCGTATAAATTAAAGGGGGAAAATTGCTTGATTATTTATTTTCTTTCAAAAAATGTAGCTGAGTTTCTTTTTTCTGTTGAACATAAAATAAGATACTCTAAAGAAAGAACTAACCATTGACATCCATAGTAGGAAAAACAAATACTATGAAAAGTCAATGGTTACACGTTTTCAGCTTTTTTCTAAATATGTGTTCAAAAGAAAAAAAAGAAACTCAAACGCGCTTAAAACCAGTGAAGGGAGAGTAAATGATGACGGGATTTTCATTTTTGCATGAACTATCCCACCATTAAGATGATTTACTTTTATTCCTCAATACTGCAGAAAAGGCCCATATATCATTCATTTATTAATTTTCCTTCGGCTTAGTTCCTTTATTAATCAAAGGTTGCCACAGCGGAATGAACCGCCAACTTATCCAGCATATGCTTTACGCAGCGGATGCCCTTCCAGCTGCAACCCAGTACTGGGAAACACCCATACACTCTCAGACACAACGGCCAATTTAGTTCATCCAATTCACCTGTATCGCGTGTCTTTGGAGTGTGGGGGAAGCTGGAGCACCCAGAGGAAACCCACGCGAACACAGGGAGAACATGCAAACTCCACACAGAAATGCCAACTAGCCCAGCCGGAGCTCATACCAGTGACCTTCTTGCTGTCAGGCAACAGTGCTAACCACTGAGCCACTGTGTCGCCAGCCCAAATATCATTCACCACAATTTCAAGAAAAAGCTTATTCTTCAGTAATTGAAATGAAGATATTTAATAAACACTATCATATATACCTATCAGATCATACAGTAGGGTTTGTGCCTTTAACACTTTCACGTCAAAAATGTACTATATTCTTCGAGAGCAGTGTATTATTTACATAAAAAATCTTTAAAAGCAAATAATACTAATGCTGAATCCAATCCACAGGTGCATTAGTATATCAGTGAATTTAGTTGCCTGGACTACGGACATTTGGATGTAACTTGGCAAGGAATGAGAGAGAAGGAGAGCGAGCGAGTGAGAGAGAGGCGTCATCTCTCTGCCTCTTCACCAGCTGCTCGGTGGAGCCCGGCTCTCCTCTCCAGGACTCAGAGAAGTGGGCAGCATTGGCGCAGATAGGCTGAGGAGGGTCAGAGGGCTCCTCTCCTGGGACAGCTGTGCGCGGTGGGGGCTGTGGAGTGGGCTAGAGTGCTTCAAGCAAGGTGGGAAGTTCAACCGCAGAAAAGTAATTCCACTGAGACGAGCAGAAAAAAATAATAAAACAAAGAGAGACAATAGATATTTGTGGGGTTTTTTGCACTTTCTTTCTCTTTCCCACTCAGAGATTTTTTATTTCAGAAGCTAGCGTGTTAATATCATCCTTAAGTGCCATGATGGTAAACAGATTTGGCTTGCTATTTATTTTAACTCATGCTTTAAATTCCCCTTGGGTTTCTTAATTAATTAACAGAAGTTAATGAATGTGCAATGAAAATATTACACATAAAGGTGGAGTTTGAATGGAGTCAGGGGCACAGAAGTGAAGGAACCGGCTGTTCGTAAATCTTCACACTGTGATTCACAGGATTTGATAGTTTGTCACTTTTTTTCAGAATAATAGTTTTAAAAAAATGAAACTCGAATATATATCATGCACACCCAATCATAAACTCAAATCACCAGATTCAGACACTGCTCGCTTTTTCTAGAACACCTACAATTACTTTCCTTGTTCTAACACAGAGATGCCCAAACTAGTGCCCGTGGGCCAAAGTTGGCCCTTGCTAACTTTTAATTTGGCCCACCATCCCATTTGAGAACAGAGGGAGAATGCTGGAGAAGGGGTTGGGGTGAATATTTTTGACAGAGATTGTCGTTTCCAATTTTCAGAGCAGAACTATTTATTTGTTTCTTTTGTAATTGATTTTGTTGAGTCTGACCTTTTAAAAATGTAAAGGCTGTCACTCAATGGAGAGAGGGCAATTGGCGAGCAAATCAAGGCAAAGGCAAGTGCAACTTAGTGTATTCAGCATTGTGTTATTAATGGAATTGTTTGTATTTTTACTGTAGTAAAACAAGTTCATTATAAAAAAAATGTAAATATATATATATATATATATATATATATATATATATATATATATATATATATATATATATATACATATATATACATATATGTATATATATATATATATATATATATATATATATATATATATATATATATATATATATATATATATATATATATATACATATATACATATATATATATATACATACACTGAATTAGGTAATATAATTAAAAAAAAATTCTAGTTACATTTAAATATTAGGTAAATACCAATGGAAACTTTAATGTAATACAGTTTGGTATATTTACCTTTGGCCCACAGCACCTCAGTCAAGTTTGGTCTTTGGCCCTTCATAAGAAAAAGTTTGAGCACCCCTCTAACATATACTACCATTCAAAAACATAGCAATATCACTCTGTAGCCCAGACTGTTTGCCCACTGAAATAAGGTTGAGCCTAATCAGTAGACCACCTGGGAAAACTAGGTTTAGTTTAATTAATTTATGAAGCATTTTCAAAACAGCTCGGGGCTGACAAAAGTGCTGACATAAAAATAAGAGCAATACAAGATGTAAAAATATAACTAATATACTGCTCAATATAGCATGGACAGACAGATTAAACAACAGATGTGAAAACCAACAGATCAAGGCCTGTTTTAAGAGTTCACACTTTGCTGATGATTTATAATAAGGTTGTTTGGCATGCTGTCCCGGGAGAGAGCCCTGAGCATGAGGACCCCTCCCATTCACAGGGCGAGAGGGGAGATTGATCTCAGGTAGATCTCAGAAACTCCCTCGCTGATGTGGCTAAAGGTGAACTGCTTTAAGAAAGAAAAATACTGATGCTGGGAGCAAGACTATGGTGCACATTTGGCTTAGTTGGTTTACGTATGACACGTCTTTGGACATGGAAGGAAATCAGGGAACCCAGGAGATACCCTAGCGGACATAGGAAGAACATGCAAACTCCGCAAAGAAACGCCAACCGGCCAGAGGACCAGAGCCAGTAGTGTTCTTGCTGTGGGGCAACAGTTCTAACCACTGGGCTGCCGTGCCACCCAATCTAGGTAATAGGGGGAGGAGAAGGGGGGTTTTCTTCCAGCTGAAGATGGTTGTGGAATGAAGACTGTGGTTATTACAGTGACTTAGAAATCAACTGACTAGAGGATCATGTATTAGCTAATGAGGGACCGGCTGTGGTCAATCATAAGCATGTGATCCTCTCAAAATTGGTTTATAAATAAACTTCACTTAAAGCAAAGGAAAACAAATGAGCTTTAAGAAGAGATTTTAAAACTGGTAATGAGGGTGCCATTCTAAGTTGTACAGGCAAATCATTGACCTCAGAACTACAGGCTGATCAGTGAAATCATTGAGGACCCACCACAGAGAAGTCTCACTGTTTCAGCCTCAAATAAGGAATTTTCAATTGGATAAAAATACAAGATCATAAACTTCTAGAAGGGTTAAAAGGATGCAGAAATTCAGATAGGTATTTTGGATTCAGATTGAGTAAATATTTGAGCACAAATAAAAAGGTTGAAGTCAATCCTAAATTGGATTGGAAGTAGAATGTAGTGATTGGAATGTATAATGGGGTGACATGGTCATATTTGCGACCATTTTTGAAGAATTTTGTTGCAGCTTTCTGGACCAATTGAAGTCAAGTTTCCTGATGTTTGGAGATGTCTTTAAAAAAAGAATTTCAGTTATCTAAATGCAAAGTTATAAAAGCATGAAATACTGACTCCCATTACTTTTTATTTCGAAAATAAACTAGAAACTTGAGGCAATGACAGATGATACATGATGTTTGTCTAATGTTAGAAGACTATTAATAAAGACACCAAGACTTCGTACACAACTTAAATTAAAAACTTAAACATTTAAGGATATATTCAACTCTGTTATATTTTTTTGGCCCACATCTGATAAAACAGTCTTACAGTCCCTGAGAGTTAAAAAGTCATCTGCATCATCTGCATAGAGGTGGAACGATCTCAGAGATCAGAACTTTCTCAGAATCACATGCAGGGGGAGAAGAAGTGCCCTGGGGAAGACCAGACATGAGCTGTTGAGGTTGCTGTTTGAACTTAGTGTTAGTGATGGCAAAACGTGGTGCTTACCCTGTAGTCTAATGCCCCAGTATATTGATAGACACTATTAAAAAGCACTATTGTTCTGTGAAGATGCTAAACCAAGGCCCTGACACATTGTGGTCTTAAAAAATCCTATGGAACTTCTTATAATGTGTAAGTAGTTAACCCTGGTGTCCTACACAAATCCCTTCCATTGGCCCATCCACTGAACTGGTTCTACCATCTATCTCTCCTTGCATGCTGGAGAGGAGAGACCCTCTCATGTGATTGTAAACGCTTTGGGTATACAACACAGTAAAGCACCATAATGTATTTATTCATTAATTCCAAAATGTAACAATTTGCGACCTTGGACAACAAAACTAGTCATAAGTAACCATTTTTGAAACTGAGATTCATATATTGCATTAAAACATAATAAAGAAGCTTTTCATTAATGTACATTCTATATTGTACATCAATGTATGCTTTGCTGTATACTATATTTGAAATATAGTACTGTATATGAAATCAGTAAAGAAAAATACTGAGAAAATCAAAGTTGTCCAAATAAAGTGCTTAGCAATGCACATTTATTAATCAAAAACTAAGTTTTGATATATTTACAGTAGGAAATGTATGAAATACCTCCATGGAACATGATCATTCCATTTTGGCATACAAGAAAAATCATACATTTTTACTGATACAATATATTTAACATGTATTAAACTGATCAAAAGTGGAATTACAGTCATCTATAATGTTACAAAAAAATTATATTTCAAATAAATTGTTATTTTGAGCTTTCATTTAATCCAAAAGTTTTGAATTATTACAGTTTATCTCAGTCGCTTTGATGCATTTCTCACAGCAATATTTACATTTGCACAACAGTTAATGCATTTCTCAAAACAATTAGTCATTTGTGCACATCATAGTAGCAGATTCTCATTCCTTTCAACAAATTGCAAATGCTTTTGGACATGCATCAATTGCTTTCATACAACTCTCTGCTGTTTGTAACATTATCATTTGCTTATGTCATGTCAGTCAAAATTAACTAAAGTTGTGGATGCTGAAGAGTCATTCCATATAAAACTAATAGTCCTCATTTTATTACTTGAGTCATTACATACAAAAATGTTGAACTAGTTGTCAAAATCTGTCAAGCAAATTTTATTTTAAAAATGTTCAATCTTTTTTTCCTGAAAATGTCTTCTAAATTGAACAGTTTCATGAATGATTTACAGACCTGTGTATGTTGTATGTTCAGTTCCAATATGTACTGCCATATTGTGTACAGTTGTGCACAGCTCTACCCAAAGGGAGTTTATGTTTGATGTAAATAAGGGTGTATTTATTCTTTTGCACAATGCTGTGACTAAATTAGAATTGCAAAGAGCAAATGCAATAAAAATGTGAAGCACACATATTCAGTGTCTTGTGCTCAGATACCTCACTAAATGCAGTGATGTCTAACTTTACTGTAGTTTTCAAATGGCTGTGTAAATAGTATATAGTGCTGCATTGAGCATTTTCAGAAAGTGTCACCAAAATCTGACTTTTTTACATTGGAAAAAATGTACAGAGTAAAGTGTCATAATGAAAACATGACGAAGCCATTTGACTATCTTGTTCATAAACAATGGTGGCAGGACATTTCATTTTGATGACACTGACACTTTCACTGTCATGAATACTTGCTTTTGAGAAATGAGCTCTCCATGTTGAGCAAGTGACGCGCTTTTGCAGGTTATATACTAGATTTTGCAGTTTGCACTAATTGTTTTGAGAAATGCATTAACTGTTGTGCAAATGTAAATAGTGTTGTGAGAAATGCACCAAAGCGACTGAGAAAAACTGTAATAAAAAATCCTAAAGTTAAAGTAAAGATATTAATTTTCTGCATTATAAAATGAGAATGACCATGTAACAAACACTGTAATTACTGAATGACCATGTAACACTAAAAACTGGAGTGATTGCTGGATGACTAAACTTCAATCTTAAAGGGTCACGAAACACCAAAACACATTTTTTGAGCTGTTGACAGTCATATATGTGTCCCACGCTGCTATAAACACTATTAGAACACCTATATATCACAAAAAGGTAAAATTGGTTGTTTTTGCGTTATTTTGAGCAAATCAGTTCTTCCGGTTTGAAACGAATTTTTTGAAGCTGCATCACGGCGATTAGATACTTGTGTGTAATCCAGTGTGGAGAGTGACTGTCTGTACCTGCGAGTACATTGTGACGTCTCTGAGGGTGCGGCATTAATTCATGAGAAAGACTTGGTTCAAACCAATCAGTGCGCTCTATTGTGTATGCAGTGCAACTTCATTAATATGCATGATAGCTTCAAAGACTTTTTTACCAGTGTTCAGACGACAGAGAGACGCCACGTTGTGTTGCCAAAACAAGTGAAAGAAAAGAATTTGGAAACATGGGTCGTCAGTGTTGCATTTATTAGTGTGCTGCGTTTATTAATGTGCTGCAACGAAGGTTTTGTTTGCATTTTCCCGCTATGACAGCGCAGCTGGACTCATATGTGGATTACAGTGCACGCAACACGTGACAGAACGCGTTTGTAAGGAACATTTTTTTCCCGAGAGCTTCTGGAAATGATGAAATCCGGATTTTCCGCTTGCCTCCTTTTAAAAAAAGACACAGTTCCAGTTTGTATTGATTGTCCTGTCTCTACAGATTTGGTAAGTGTGTGTGAAAGACGTGCCCTTTGTTTGTTCATTCAGATGGCAAAGTTACTTTGTATCGCCAGCAGTGCTCTTTCAGTTTTTAAAGACATGCCATAGTCAAAATTATTTAGTTACTACGGTTACAGTATGTTAATATCAAGGCAATATTATAGACTGAAAGATCCGCTGTAAATGCTGCTCTCCGAATGTAAACATGTAAACACAGCAATCAAATATTCACTGTCGTGTAGAATTTTCGCCGCATTTTGTTACAGAAGAGTCTATACACACACGGCTTTCTGACGCTACCAATCGAGTGCATCTAAGTTACCGAGAATTTTTTTCTCCCATTCGCCGTGCGGTATCAAACATTCCATTAAAATTCCACTGTCCAGCAGTTCCTCGCTTTCAATATCTTGTTTGTCACGGGGGACATGCAGGAAATGTTCCTGATTAAAAAGTGAAAGTGCCAAACTGCAGTTAAAGTCGACAAATTAATAATTTGGCAAGTAATTCGATTACTGATGTCCATGTAAACGCAGTCACTGTCTTTCTCCCCTGCGTCTGTGTGTTTGTTTTGCCTCGCCTCTATTTGCAAATCCTTCCCTCTTTCCCTCCCCCGACACTCCCACCTAAACCAAGCTGGACACGCCCACTTTCCTGACTTTTTCCAAACTAGAGGTGTGAAAACACCCGGCAGGGGGGTTTTGTGGCCCTTTAACATCATATTTTAAAACATATAACAGAAAGTCTAACAATATTTCACATTACTACTTTTACTATATGCTAAAAACATAAAATTAACAAACTGTCCATTAATAAATTGTCCATTCCAGTTCATTTCTTGTTAAGAAAAACACATTGGACCAAGTTCTAAAATAAGCTCATAAATGTTCAATTGTGCATAAATGGTGTACCGTGTCCAATGGTTCAGGTGGTTACTTCATCTGTGCATTAAAAAAATTTAAAAATGAAGAATGTGAAGCATGTGAACAGGGGAATTGAGAGCTGAAGAGTCATACAGTGGGACATAAATTAGTCAGGGTCTTTCTCTGGTAAACCCCAGTGGTCCTGTATGATTTATGGAGGGGGGTGTCATTTCACGACAATCTTTTCATTTTCCTGTCACCTGAATGTTTGAGACATTTCCAACAAAGCTGACAAGCTCAGTCTTCTGAACTGACTGATTAATATCAAATACTGAGGAAATATGATATCAAGTTTGCTGTGATTCTGGACAGTATTTGAATTTTTTTTGGAGGGGGGTGGGGGGATCATCTCCAAAGTAACAGCTGAACCTCAGCATGAAATACCAGACAGAAAGAAATGATTCCCCATTAGGAGGGATGGTTTGCGCTTTTCGACAGTGGGTAAAACGGTCTGTCCTTTTTTTGAAAAATCCTGTTAATTTGTCTTGCAGGATTATAAAGACATGGCAGAGTGCTGACAGATGCTTTTCGCCTGCATCCCGTTTGCCTTTTCTTCGGTCTTGGCCTTGATGAAGGGAGGTCTGTCTGCGGGAGGTTTCTAAGCTTTGACAAACAGGGCTCCCTGTTAATTCAGTCCTTCAATAACAGCAAATCCTCAGCACATGTACACCTGCGCAACCTGAGAGAGGCGCCTTTTGAGATGAGGCATCAAACTCGGCCGTATGTTCTGTCTCATTGCATACCATGTGGGAACAAGAGGCTTTGTTCAACTAAGGAGGGACACTTGTCCAAGATACAGACAGCGTAGCTGGGCTGCTGAGGAGATAAAGTGCTTGCTTTTGCATCACAGACGCAAAATGCTTCATTATAGTAGGACCGGACCTTGAATGTCTCATTTTGTGAGAAAAAAAGAGACAGTGGCAGACAACTTAACTATTTAAAGTCTGCATGAAATTAAAGTATAAAAAGTATACCAAATATTAGTGATCAAATGTAATGTGCTGTGGGGAATTCAATTGTTACTAAGAAAACACAGCCTTATACCATTATACCACTAACACGGTCTGAATTCTTGATTCAAGCCAGAATCAATCCATGCATTCATGTTGTTTACACAAAATTTTGATTTTATCAGACAAGGCAACCTCACAATGTAAACCCTATATAGATGGCTGTGCATGAAAATTCCAGTAGATCAGCAGTTTCTAAAATACTAAGGCATCAAACAGTCAAAGGCACTTTCTTCTATATTCATTCTCAATCCCTAACTTCAGCAGATTGTCGTCACCATTGTCTGCATGCAATGTTGTTTGCTGTTGATGGATCTTGTGGCTAAATTAATAGAATAGTTTTTTTGCAAATAACGTTGATAATTGGATAGATGCATTGGATAGATAGATGGATGGATGGATGGATGGATGGATGATGGATGGATGGATGGATGGATGGATGGATGGATGGATGGATGGATGGATGGATGGATGGATGGATGGATGGATGGATAAAACGATGGATGGATGGATCTATGGATGGATGGATGGATGGATGGATAAAATGATGGATGGATGGAAGGAAGGATGGATGGATAAAACAATGGATGGATGGATTGATGGATGGATAAAATGATGGAAGGATGGATGGATGGATGGATAAAACGATGGATGGATGGATGGATGGATGGATGGATAAAACGATGGATGGATGGATGAATAGATGGATAAAACGATGGATGGATGGATGGATGGATGGATGGATAAAACGATGGATAGATAGATAGATAGATAAAACAATGGATGGATGGATAGATAGATAAAATGATGGATGGATGGATGGATGGATGGATAGATGAAACGATGGATGGATGTTTGGATGGATGGATGGATGGATGGATAGATAAAACGATGGATGGATGGATGGATGATGGATGGATGGATAGTTAAAACGATGGATGGATGGATGGATAGATGGATGGATGGATAAAACGATGGATGGGTGGATGGATCTATGGATGGATGGATGGATGGATGGATAAAATGATGGATGGATGGAAGGATGGATGGATGGATGGATGGATGGATGGATGGATAAAACGATGGATGGATGGATGGATGGATGGATGGATGGATGGATAGATGGATGGATGGATATATGGATAGATAAAACGATGGATGGATGGATGGATTGATGGATGGATAGATAAAACGATGGATGGATGAATTGATGGATGGATGGATAGATAAAACGATGAATGGTTGGATGGATGGATAGATAGTTAAAACGATGGATGGATGTATGGAGGCTGTATGGATGGATGGATGGATGGATAGATAGATAAAATGATGGATGGATGGATAGATAAAACGATGGATGGATGAATGGATGGATAAAACGATGGATGGATGGATGGATGGATGGATGGATGGATGGATGGACAAAACGATGGATGGATGGATGGATGGATGGATGAATAGACAGATAAAACAATGGATGGATGGATAGATAAAAAGATGGATGGATGGATGGATTGATTGATGGATGGATGGATGGATGGATGGATGGATGGATGGATGGATGGATGGATAAAACGATGGATGGATGGATGGATGGATGGATAGATAAAACGATGGATGGATGGATGAATGTATTGATGGATGGATGGATGGATGGATGGATGGATGGATAAAACGATGGATGGATGGATAGTTAAATCGATGGATGGATGAATGGATGGATGGATGGATGGTTGGATGGATAGATTAAATGATGGATGGATGGATGGATGGATAGATAGATAAACGATGGATGGATGGATTGATGGATGGATAAAACGATGGATGGATGGATGGATGGATGGATAGATAAAACGATGGATGGATGGATAGATAAAACGATGGATGGATGGATAGATAGTTAAAACGATGAATGGATGGATGGATGGATGGATGGATGGATGGATGGATGGATGGATGGAAAAAACGATGGATGGATGGATGGATAGATAAAACGATAGATTGATGGATTGATAGATGATGGATGGATAGATAAAACGATGGATGGATGGATAGATAGTTAAAACGATGGATGGATGGATGGATGGATGGATGGATGGATGGATAAAACGATGGATGGATGGATAAAATGATGGATGGATAGATAGATAAAACGATGGATAGATGGATGGATGAATAGATAGATAGATAGATAGATAGACAGACAGACAGACAGACAGACAGACAGACAGACAGACAGACAGACAGACAGATAGATATATAGATGGATGGATAAATTGATGGATGGATGGATAGATAGTTAAAACGATGGATGGATGGATGGATGGATGGATGGATGGATGGATGGATGGATAAAACGATGGATGGATGGATTGATGGATGGATAGATAGATAAAACGATGGATGGATGGATGGATGAACGGATGGATAGATAGATAGATAGATAGATAGATAGATAGATAGATAGATAGATAGATAGATAGATAGATAGATAGATAGATAGATAGATAGATAGATAGATAAAACGATGGATGGATGGATTGATGGATGGATAGATAAAACGATGGATGGATGAATTGATGGATGGATGGATAGATAAAACGATGGATGGTTGGATGGATGGATAGATAGTTAAAACGATGGATGGCTGTATGGATGGCTGTATGGATGGATGGATGGATGGATAGATAGATAAAATGATGGATGGATGGATAGATAAAACGATGGATGGATGAATGGATGGATAAAACGATGGATGGAT
>CAIGQS010000228.1:0-68589 GCA_903798195.1 Danio kyathit
TAGTGTGAAAATGTGGGTGGGCAAAAATATTTTATCATTCAGGAAAATCCCGACTCACATATTTATCATGATTCTGTCACGATTGCAGGTTTATGCGCTATCCGGAGAGTCTGTTTGGTCACGTGGGTTTTGTTTTGTTTTGTCGTCCACGTGTGTTTGTTATGTCACATGTCATGACGCGACTCAGCTGTTCTGATTACCTGCCAGCTGAGTCTCATTATCTCGCCTATATATGGTTTACGTTTCCATGTTTTCCTTGTCAGTTCGTTGTTCGTTTATGTGTCTGTTATGTATTCTGTCCGTGCTCAAGACTGTAAGGAGTGGCTGTTTTTGGACCCTGTTTCGTCCTTCTGTTTGCCTGCCTTCCCTACCGGTTTTCCTTGTTTTGTTATATTTTGATCATCTTGTCCCGGTTTAGTTTGACTTGTCAAATAAACCACACACTTGCATTTTGGATCCTCTCAGTACTTTGATAACGTAACAGAACGAACTGACCTTTTAATGGATCCAGCGAGTGTGTCCCAGCGGATCTCCGAGTTTGTCACGCTCAGCAACGCCAGGAGGGTGCAGCAGGATGAGGCACTGGCTACCACCGCTCGGGCCATTCAGACTCTTGTCAGCCAGGTTTTCCTTGCTCACCACCCAGGTTCAACAGCTGAGTACTGGAGCGGTGCAAGGAGAGGCCGTACCAGCTCCAGCAGCGTTGCCGGCACCGGTGTTTGCTAACCGCTCTGTTGAACCTCGCCTTCCTCCACCGACCGGTTACGCCGGTGAACCTCACTTATGTCGGCCTTTCCTATCGAAGTGTTCCCTCTACATGACGCTGCAACCATCTTTGTTCCCCACGGAGCAGTCCAGGGTCGCATTTGTTATCACGCTCCTTTCTGGAAAGGCGGCTCTGTGGGGGACTACAGCCTGGGAACAAAAGCTGCCTTGCTGTTCCACTTTTGAACTGTTTTCCATTGAACTCAAAAGGGTTTTTGATCGGGCCGCTTCAGGGAGAGAGGCTGCTCGAGTCCTTGCAGAGCTCCGTCAGGGGAATCGGAGCGTGGCGGACTACTCTATTGAGTTCCGGACCTTGGCGGCTGAATGTGGCTGGAACACGGAGGCGCAGTGGGACATGTTTTTTCATGGGTTATCGGATCGTCTTCAGGACGAGATCTGTGCACTGGACCTTCCGAAAACTCTGGACGAGCTAGTCGATCTGGCGATTCGGGTGGACGCCAGACTACTTCGCAGAAGGAACCGCGCACATCGGAGAAGGTATTCGGACCCAGCTTGTGACTTTCCGGTTTTGGCTATGGCGGCGGAAGTGGATGTCGTTGACCCGGAACCAATGATGGTGGGCAGTTCACGTCTGTCCGTGCAGGAAAGGCGCCGACGGAGAAACGAAGGACTCTGCCTTTACTGCGGTGGCGCAGGTCATCGCGTGGTTTCTTGTCCGAGGAAGGACAAAAGCCCATCAGTAGGTAAAAGGTTACTGATGGGTGAAATCAAGCAAGAGAAACCCTCTGTGGTGACTACCTTATTGTCCGTCACCTTGTCATGGGGTTCCGGAACCCAAACACCCACGCCCTTATTGATTCCGGGGCAGAGGGGAACTTCATTGACTCTAGTTTTGCTTTCAGTTTTTAAACTTCCGGTTATTGCCCTTTCTAACCCATTGCTGTAGCGAGCCCTTAGCGGTCTTTCTCTTCCTACCATCACTCACTCCACTAAACCCATAAAACTCATTACGTCTGGAAATCACGTTGAACATTTATCATTTTTTTTTAACGGACTGTTCTAATACACCAGTGGTTTTAGGTCATCCTTGGCTGGTTCTTCATAAACCGCATATAAATTGGGGTCTCAGCACAATATTCTCGTGGAGTGAGAATGTCATGAGTCTTGTCTTGTGTCTGCTTGTTTCTGCCTGTGTCTCGTTTATGTGTTTCAGGAGGAGCGTATGGACCTGTCAACGTGCCCAGTGAGTACCTCGACCTGAAGAGAGTGTTCAGTAAGTCTCGGGCTGCTTCTCTTCCTCCTCATCGTCCCTATGACTGTGCTATAGACTTAATGCCAGGTACGTCTCCGCCTAAAGGCAAGTTATTACTCTCTTTCCATTCCTGAGAGGGAGGCCATGGAGAAATATATTTCTGATTCTCTAGCGGCCAAGATCATCCGCCCCTCTTCTTCACCGGCGGGGGCGGGGTTCTTTTTCGTGAAAAAGAAGGATGGCTCTCTTAGACCTTGCATAGATTATCGAGGGCTGAACAACATCACGGTGAAGAATACGTATCCCTTGCCGTTGATGTCTTCAGCGTTCGAGCGTCTGCAAGGGGCATCCTGTTTCACGAAATTAGACCTACGCAACGCTTATCATTTGGTCCGCATAAGGGGGGGGGACGAGTGGAAAACGGCTTTTAATACCCCAGGGGGCATTTTGCATATGGTGTTCTTCCCTTTGGACTTTCCAACGCCCCGCAGTTTTCCAAGCACTCGTTAATGATTGTGTTGCGAGACATGATAGATCAGTTTATTTATGTTTACCTGGATGACATTCTGATTTTTTCCCGTTCTCCTCCAGGAACATGTGCAACACGTCAGGCGAGTGCTTCAGCGGCTGCTAGAGAATGGGCTTTTGTCAAGGCGGAGAAATGCGTGTTCCATGCACAGTCTGTCCCTTTCTAGGACACATTGTGTCGGTCGAGGGGGTGCGCATGGATTCAGAGAAGATTAAGGCTGTGGTAAATTGGCCAATTCCGGAGTCTCGTAAGGCCCTGCAAAGATTTCTGGGCTTCGCTAATTTTTACCGGCGTTTTATTCGCAATTTCAGCCAACTCGCCGCTCCTCTGACGTCCTTAACCTCCTCCAAGACTCCCTTCAGGTGGTCGAGTGCTGCTCAAACAGCATTCACAAAATTAAAGGGCAGCTTTGTTTCAGCCCCCATTCTGGTGACTCCTGATCCATCCCGGCAGTTTGTGGTGGAGGTTGATGCGTCAGAGGTGGGGGTGGGCGCTATCCTGTCCCAGCGCGCAGCTTCGGACGACAGAATTCATCCTTGCGCGTTTTTTTCACACCGATTATCTCCCGCAGAGCGTAATTATGACATTGGTAATAGGGAGTTGCTGGCTGTCAAACTCGCTTTGGAGGAGTGGCGTCATTGGTTGGAGGGTTCGGGGGTTCCCTTTATCGTTTGGACCGATTATAAGAACCTCGAATACATCCAGTCCGCCAAACGACTTAGCTCCAGGCAGGCTCGGTGGGCATTATTTTTCGGACGTTTCGACTTTACCATCTCTTACCGACCGGGTTCCAAAAACATCAAACCCGATGCGTTATCCCGCCTTTTCGATTTTTCCGAGCGCAATACGTCTCTTGAACCCATCGTTCCTCAGAGGATTTGTATTTCTGCTGTGACATGGGAGATCGAGAGCAAGGTTCGCACTGCCTTGGAAGGGGTAACGCCCCCGCCGGAAGCCCACCCAGCCGTTTATTTGTGCCGGAGGAGATTCGGTCTGACGTCATTCGATGGGGACACTCTTCAAAGTGGCTTGTCATCCGGGGGGTGAGTCGTACCTTATTTTTGGTTTTAAACAGCGATTTGGTGGCCAGCTATGGCACGGGACATACGTGAGTTTGTTTTGGCCTGTTCTGTTTGTGCAGTTTCTAAGACTTCCAACCGTCCCCCCGCTGGGCTCCTCCAGCCTCTGTCAGTGCCTTCGAGACCCTGGTCACACATTTCGCTAGATTTTGTCACAGGTCTCCCGCCATCTGGTGGCAATACGGCTGTTTTGACCGTTGTGGACCGGTTTTCGAAGGCTACTCATTTTATCCCTCTGCCCAAATTACCTTCAGCCAGAGAGACAGCGGTTGCTGTCATCAATCACGTCTTTCGCATTCATGGCCTCCCGACAGACGTGGTTTCTGACAGGGGGCCTCAGTTTGTCTCTAAATTTTGGAGAGAATTCTGTCATTTATTGGGGGCGACTGTAAGTCTTTCTTCTGGTTTTCATCCTCAGAGTAACGGACAAACTGAGAGGGCCAACCAAGATCTCGAACGTGTGTTACGTTGTTTGGTTTCCCAGAATCCCACTTCTTGGAGTCAGCAGCTCCCATGGGTGGAGTACGCACACAATTCATTACCAGTGTCTGCCACGGGCCTTTCTCCGTTTCAGTGTAGTTTAGGTTACCAGCCACCAGTTTTTCCCAGTCTGGAATCTGAAAGCGCGGTCCCCTCTGCTCACGCCTTTGTCCAGAGGTGTCGACGCACTTGGAACAGGGCCAGACAGACCCTCCTCCAAGTGGGTGCGCGCACCAAGGCGAAAGCCGATCGCCACCGGTCTAAGCCTCCCGTTTACGTCGTCGGTCAAAAAGTGTGGCTTTCAACCAAGAATATTCCTTTGCGCTCCGTATGTAATAAACTTGCACCTAAATTTATTGGCCCATTCACTGTCATCAAAATCATTAGTCCGGTGGCAGTCCGCCTCAAACTTCCTCCAACGTACAGGAGAATACATCCCGTGTTTCATGTTTCCAAATTAAAGCCCGTTTTTCATGCGGCCATTAATCCGCCCATGCCGGTTCCCCCCCCGCCGCGTCTCGTAGATGGGGAGACTACCTATTCGGTTAAACGCATCCTGGACTCGAGACGGAGGGGGCGAGGATTCCAGTATTTGGTGGACTGGGAAGGTTACGGTCCAGAGGAGAGAAGTTGGGTTCCTGCTAGGGACATATTGGATCACTCTCTTATCGATGATTACAATCGCCAGGCAAGTTCTTCAGGGAGCACCAGGAGGTGCTCCTAGGAGAGGGGGTACTGTCACGATTGCAGGTTTATGCGCTATCCGGAGAGTCTGTTTGGTCACGTGGGTTTTGTTTTGTTTTGTCGTCCACGTGTGTTTGTTATGTCACATGTCATGACGCGACTCAGCTGTTCTGATTACCTGCCAGCTGAGTCTCATTATCTCGCCTATATATGGTTTACGTTTCCATGTTTTCCTTGTCAGTTCGTTGTTCGTTTATGTGTCTGTTATGTATTCTGTCCATGCTCAAGACTGTAAGGAGTGGCTGTTTTTGGACCCTGTTTCGTCCTTCTGTTTGCCTGCCTTCCCTACCGGTTTTCCTTGTTTTGTTATATTTTGATCATCTTGTCCCGGTTTAGTTTGACTTGTCAAATAAACCACACACTTGCATTTTGGATCCTCTCAGTACTTTGATAACGTAACAGATTCTTTGTGATGTTAGTTTTACTGCTTTGCAAGTTGTCTAACCACTGATGCCAAACTAATTTTCTTATTTTAACATCAAGGCCTCACAAGGTGAAACATATAAATCAAAAAGAATGGCAGACATTTAGCCCAAAGTGAGTCACATTTATTAATAACAAAGATAAATCAAAGAACACAGACTCACATTACAAACACACATAATCTACAAATTAATCAGTGGTTATTTGTCAGATACAGTAAGTGTATTCAGCAGTAGCATTTAAGAAATTGAATGAATAAATATAAAAATAGACCTGTTATGAACATTAAAGGGGTAATTGATCTACAATTTTACTCTGTCATAATTTACTCACTCTCAAGTTGTTTTAAACCTGAATGAGTCTCTTTCTTCTGCTAAACATCAGTTATTTTAAAGAATGTGTGTAACCCAACAGTTGCTGGTTCTCACTAACTTCCAGAGTATTTTCCCTGCTATTAAGAGCAGCAAATGTCTGGTCAACCACATTGTTGAATATATATTATTTTGTCTTTAGGACAAGAAATGAATACAAGTTTGGGACATCATCAGAGAAAACACATGTTGACAGAAGATTTTTTTGTGAGGAATTATCCCTTAATAACAAGCAGCATGTTTAGTCTATTACTGTCCTGTCACTTTAAGAGCTCCACACATCATCATGCATCAGTTTTTTTCTTCAGTTTACTTTCACTGTGGTCATAATCAACTGTGTTTATATACACAAATCTTGTGTGGTTTTGACAGTTTTAGCATGATCTGACAAAAGATACCCTAGGCCTATAATGATGCGCAGTTTGACAAGTTTTGAAGTGTGTGCGTGCGTAACGATCTTCAGGTGTAGACACTCAGAAATAAGTGTTTAACATCACGCAAGAGAAATAAACAGGAAAGTTTTAAAGCACAGACAACTAACAGACTTTTGTTATCATGAATATCTGCAGTGTTCTGTAAGTGTAAATCCACCTGTAATATACCTTTTACTTTCATATTTTGTCACTTAAAGAAAGTTACATTTAAAATGGTATTTAAAAGAAAATTTTAGTACAATTACATCTATTTATTCAGCAGAAGTTTTTATCCACAGTGACTTAAAAGTGAAGATAAAAATCACTTCAAATCATCAGTGCATCATGTGTAACTTAATTTTCTTCAATTTATTCATTTCAAATACACTGAAACACAGATTAACAGTTTCTACACCGTGTTTTTGTTCTGATTATGAGGACAGTAAACACTTAAATCTACAGCTACATTAAAGTGAAGTAGTGTACTCTCCTTATTACTTCACATCAGTGAAAATGTTCACAAACACATTATACATTCAAATTCAGTCAGACTAAAACAATTGTTAGCTTTTTTCATTAATAGGTAGATTTTTACACCAGCTGAAAGAGTACCAATTAAGGGTTTCTTCAAATAGATTATCAGATTTCAAGAACAGATTTATATGCAACACTACAACTGTAGAAAAACCCCACACATCTGTTTAGTGTTGTTTTTGTGATGATTTCTAGGTCAGTGCTAGTCCTTTTTTACATCTATATTGTTTGTTAAATATTTATGTCCATGAGACTCACCTGAGCTGTGAGATGTAGGGCAGACACTGGAGGAATCCCCTCGCTTCACTCTCTTCATCTGTCCAGTCTATCAGCTCTACTGGTTTCTTCTCTGTTTGGAGTTTCAGCACTTCTAGGAGGATGGAGCTCTTTCTCTCTGAGAGGTTTATTCTCCAGACTGCAGGAGCTGACTGATAAACTGGCTGTAATGCTGGAGGGACGGTCCTGCCTGTTTGACTCTCAATGTCCTTCACATGCATACACAGATCCAGCAGGAAATCACACTGATTCACACCAATATAAGGGTGATCAATGTTGTTGTAGGGGAAAGATGTGTAACTGCACACAGATGACAAAAGTTCACTGTACTTGTTTTGTGTGATTACGTCAAACTCTGATGCTGAAACAACCAGACTCAGCAAAAACTTTACAGCAGCTCCTCTCTTCATATTGGAGCGATCAAATCTGCGGAGACAAACATAATTATCACTTTATTGTACAGTTTAGGAGAATTTTAAGAGTGAAAGAGGCTCAGTCAATTATTACTCAGTTATATAAATACATTTAAAAAAGCTGGTGCAGTGATTTCTTAAAAACAAACAAACAAACAAATTAACAAACAAACAAACGTATGTTTCAATTATATAATTGTAGTGGATAGTATTGTTTTTATGATGATTTCTAATTCAGTGCTAGTTTATTTTCACATCTATATTGTTTGTTAAATATTTATGTCCATGAGCCTCACCTGAGCTGTGAGATGTAGGGCAGACACTGGAGGAATCCCCTCACTTCACTCTCTTCATCTGTGCAGTCTTTCAGCTCTACTGGTTTCTTCTCTGTCTGGAGTTTCAGCACTTCTAGGAGGATGGAGCTCTTTCTCTCTGAGAGCTTTATCCTCCAGACTGCAAAAGCTGACTGATAAACTGGCTGTAATGCTGGAAGGACACTCCTGCCTGTTTGACTCTCATAGTCCTTCACATGTGAACACAGATCCAGCAGGAAATCAGATCGCTCATATTTCACAGATGACAACAATTTGTTAACAGTCGCTTCCAGTTTCTCTGTCTGATGGAGAGCAGCTTGGAGAGACAAATCCAGTATGAATGATTGTTTTCTTTTTTCCCATGATTCAGCTGTTTTATTTTGTGCCTCAGCAAATCTAAACAGAGAGCAAGATTCTGTTAGAGATGACACTGTTGCAGCTTTCTGTGATCCTTAATTTAGTTCTCTATAATGGCACACTTAAATGGACAAATGTATTTCATACTACCTATATTTAAGTAAACAGTCAATTATATTTTAAGTTAACAGTATGGGGAATATCTGATCTGTAAGGTCTGTGATCCAGAAGAACATTTTAACTTTAATGACTTTGTGTAAGGATTTGTAGAGAATAGCAGAGCTGTATCTTTCTCTTACAACTATTAACAACTAAAGATTTCTTGAAGACAGATGCAGTACTACTGTATATACTATAGGTACTCAAGATTAATATGATATTGGGTACAGTATGCATGATACCCCCATCCTTATCTTAATATAATCTTAATCCATATCTTAATATCATCTAAAGAATGAGAGACTAGTAATATTTGTTGCATTCTGTTTATAAGATAATCCTATCTTGCATTCTGCCTATCAAAATTACAAGCGAGAATTAATAACAGATAAACAAGCTATAATGCAAGATGTTCCCTTAACTACTTAATTTATCACATCCATGCAAATTGTCGATCAGTGACAATGGTTTCAGTACCAATCATTTCTCAAAGGCTGAATGCCTGACTGGTGCACTTGGGTCAAGATGCAAACATCAAATATTGCCAGATTACTCACAGCAAGATAACTGGAAACTTTGTGAATGGCCAGTGAATTGTACAATTAAAATAACTTGTATAGCTACCATCTTTCATTCGAGAAATTTTTAATCAGCTTCTCAAAAAATGTGTTCATGTCTGACAGATCTATTAATGATGGTGTTTTTCTTTAGTAATTGTGTTGTAATTGTTACTTTCACACAATTTACATTAACCTAACAAAATAATACTCCAAGTGTACGCTGCAGCTCATCATCAGTAGCAATTCAGCAAATGCAGGGATTCAATATGTAACAGCTAGACTGAACATACATAATAAATTGTAGGAGCATGTTTAGCGTTGCTGTTCTGATTAGACTTGGTTTATTATTTTATTCTTGAAGCTTATTTTAAGACTTTTTTGGTACATGATAAAAGTGCAGCATCACTATAGTTTTGAACATGTTAGCTGAATGATATTATAAATGGACAAAAGCAGCAATAAAGAATCCAGATCTGTAAACACAAGACCAACATTTGATGACATTTAACTTACATTAGCTTTAACTTCACACTCTCCTCCATAGCAAGACTGAAAATGAGTCTATGAAATAAATATTTTCAGTAAAAATTAAAGATTATAAAGGATAAAGCTTAGGTAGGATTTATTCAAGCTGTCAAACTACAGATCAGCAAACTTCATATTGAAACATCACTAACAATTTATCTTTTAGTCTCTTACTCTAGGTTTGTTTCTTAAAACAATTTTAATTGAATTACATTGACATTTATAAAAGTAGATTACAAGGATTTAACAGATCACGAGAAGCCACAAAAATTGTAAATGAGTGACACTGGTACTGATAAATGACAGAAATAATTTGAAGGCAATTATTACTCCGGCTTTTTGTCAGGATCATGGAGTTGAAATGTAAAAAGTTTTAAATTTTTTTTTAGTATTTAATAGTTATTTCAAAGCATTTTCAGTTTTTGCCCCAAGTCCTTCCAGAATTATGATTTCATGTGTATCTCTAAAAAAAACTGTAGCTCTGCTATGAAAATATTGCTGCTCCACATGTGAGCATGCCCTGTGCTGTATGAAGCTCTTATAATATAAATATAAATATTTACAGATAATCCATCTATACAAAGCAATCAAACTGACTGAATGAGGGCGAGAGCAGGATTTAGCACAAGATCTACATACAATACTACTGCACATGACAAAACCACCCATCAATTTTGTGTTATTTTAGTAATTATGTACAATGCTGTCATGGTTCATGTCCACTTGCATATTTTATTAAAAGCATACAATAAAACAGGCATGAGTGTAAATTTCTGACCTGAGCTGTGAGATGTAGGGCAGACACTGGAGGAATCTCCTCACTTCACTCTCTTCATCTGTGCAGTCTATCAGCTCTACTGGTTTCTTCTCTGTCTGGAGTTTTAGCACTTCTAGGAGGATGGAGCTCTTTCTCTCTGAGAGGTTTATCCTCCAGACTGCAGAAGCTGACTGATAAACTGGCTGTAATGCTAAAAGGACACTCCTGCCTGTTTGACTCTCATAGTTCTTCACATGTGAATACAGATCCAGCAGGAAAGCAGATCTCTCATAACTGACAGATAACAGAAATTTGTTCACAGTTTCTTCAATTTTCTCTTTTTGATGGAGAGCAGCTTGGAGAGACAAATCCAGTATGAATAACCACTTTCTTGTTTCCCATGATTCAGCTGATTTATTCTGTGACTCAGCAAATCTAAACAGAGAGATGACAAACTTTTACAGCTTTCTTTGATTCTTTATTCACTTCTATATAATGGTGTACTTAGAAAGATACACAGATAATTATTTCATAATTCCTGTATTCAAGTAAACGGTTATATTTTAAGAAGTTAAAAGGAAGAATCACATTCTGTAAAATCTGTGATCTTGACTGACAAATATTTACACTTTAATAATAAATGTGTCATTCATTAAAATAATAAACTGCTCAGTGATTATTTTTATTTTTTAATAATTCCATTAATGTGTTGTTATTGGCTGAATGCTTATGTTAAATAGATGTACAGTCATTTATATATTTAAAAATTATATATAAAACAAATATTAAATTGTAATAAATTTACTTTCTTGAATTTGCTCTACTGCTTGTTATTTGCATCTTAACTTGAATTTTGATAGCAAAAATACACATTAAGAACAATAAAACTTCTTGTGTTCACCCACTCTTATCAAATTCAGCTTTAGATCTCCTTCCCAGATATCACATTCAATTTCCCCTATGAAAAAGTTATTGAGGATAGCACATGTACTGTACAATTCAGAATAAAAAATAGGTAACACTTCAGAATAACAGTTCATTAGTTAATGTTAGTCAATGTATTTACTAACATTAAGTATGAATAATCTTGTGAATAATCTAAATCATAGTTAAACATTTACTAATGCATTATTAAAACCTAAAGTTGTGCTTGTAAGGCTACTGATATCTAGCATGCTAAATATTCCAGACCAGTCGGCCGACTTGACCCTACATCAGTGTTTTTTTTAACCACGTTCCTGGAATACCACCAACTCTGCACATTTTCCATGTATCTCTAACCAAACGCACCTGACTCAGATCATCAGCCCATTAGCAGAGACTGAGGCGTACTCACACTATGTACAGTTGCCTTGAACCGGGCCAAAGCACACTTGTCCCCCCTCCCGTCTCTCCCGACGGCCAGCACTCACATTACATTCGGGCCTGAGCACGCTTACGTCATCGATGATGCGCTGTTCAGTAAGCGCTCTCGCTCAGCACAGTGGAGATTTCTTTAGTTATATTGTTTAAGTCGTTTGATATGCGGCGACACGCAGTCAAATATTTCGCCAAACAGATCAGCCACCTTTGACGCTCATAAACAATCATAAAGTCCTCGTGCTGCAGGAATTAGGAGGTTTGCTGAAGGGGCAGCTGTCGCACAGTGAGGGTTTTGCGTCCTTAATAATCTACGACAATTTTGCGTTCATTAAACAGTACGAATGATTAATTAACCCATATCAAACAGTCCCTCAAAAGTCACGTCTCGCTTTCAGTTTCGGGCTCAGGCACATTTTGCACTCACACATAAGCATACCACACCTGAGCCCAAGTGAACCGCGCTCAGGCCCACCTCTTCCAACCGGGCCAGGGCCGGCCAAGTGAACTGTGCCGGAGCCCGATTCAGAGCACTCACACTTCTCAAACGATCCGGGAAATGGGCCTAGACACAGTTCAGATAACATAGTGTGAGTATGCCCTGAAAGACCTGCAATGAGTGTGACAAACAAAGGAGGCATGCAGGGTTGGTGGTGCTCCAGGAACGTGGTTGAGAAACATTGCCCTACATGGTCTCAGATGTAGTTCCGAGCTGCAGTCAGTGAGAGAGCAAGTCATGAGCTGAATGGCAGTTACATTCACGAGCTCAACAAAAATATCCTTGATTAGTCAGAATGGTCATCTGAACTTTGCATATATGAGTGATCAATCTGCTCACATATCAGCTGTTTGATGCTGTTTTCAAAAGATCCTTTGAACCCTTTTAGAGAGATTTGAAACACTGTGTCAGTGATTCATTGGCTGTGGTTTGAGGGCATAACAGAGTTGATTGTTGACCAGGGCGGGCGCATCCATAGAGGTGACCTAGGCGGCAGAGTAGTCAGAAAGGTGTCCACAGCGCGTCCTCCAACCACTATACCCCCACCCCTACCCGGCTCTTTGATTTCATCCACGACAAACCCTGCATCATCTTAGTGCCCCCTGCTCATCGCTTTTGTCTGCAACAAACCCCATTATTTCATTTTCTCAACACCCAGCTCCACCCCTCCGCTTTTCGGATTGATGGTGGCATAACTTTTGGTTTGGTTTATTTTGTCCATATATATAGTCATATCACGTGGCCCTAATTAAAAGCCTCAAAATATACAAACCAGAATATACAAAAATAGCCATATAATTGTTTTTATATATTTTAATGCATTTATCTTCTACAAAGGTTTTATTATTATTTCTATTCTATTTTTGAAAGTATATTTTATAAATAATATATTTACACGCATTAAAAAATATATTTACCTAACCATTTTGAAATGTTTGAGGTTTAAAACATATGCACTCACCTGAGCTGTGAGATGTAGGGCAGACACTGGAGGAATCCCCTCACTTCACTCTCTTCATCTGTCCAGTCTATCAGCTCTACTGGTTTCTTCTCTGTTTGGAGTTTCAGCACTTCTAGGAGAATGGAGCTCTTTCTCTCTGAGAGGTTTATCCTCCAGACTGCAGGAGCTGACTGATAAATTACATTTAACGCTGGAAAAACATTCCTTCCTGTTTGATTTGCATAGGCCTTCATGTGGGTGTAAAGATCCAGCAGGAAATTACAATTTTCATAGGTTACGTAAGAGTATAATGTCTCTAAAGATGTCTTTGTGACTTCTTTCTTTAAGGCAGGCACTCGCAGACACATATCAAGTACCGTTAATCTCAATCTCCAGTCAGTCACATTCAAGTATTCATTCTGAGAGAACGGTAACCTAAAGAAAAAGCGAAAAAGTGTGTTGCATGTGACATCTTGAATGAATATGTTAAAAACTGACTATAGTACCAGAATGAAGATAGGGATTGTGTGCTATAAGAGAGCAACACCTGAGCTTGTCAATTAAGATGAAACAACTAAGATGAGCTTAATTTAGGGCTGGATGATATGGCTAAAACTGATAGATACATTTTTTACATTTTGGTTGATATAAACCAAATTTAAAAAGATCCAGACTTGAAAATAACTGCTAAAAAAACGCACAACGGATATAGTCTGAAAAATGAATTTGCCTTTGGATCTGTGCTTAGTCTTCATACAAACAAGAAATGTAATATAAATAAACCATGAAATAAGCATAAAACTCTCAGACTCCTCATATTAATACCCTTATCTTTAAAGTGCCACTATTGTGGATTTTTGAAAATTACCTTATGTGCAGTGTTTAACACAGCTCTAAGTGAAAGAAAACATCCTGCAAAATTTTGAATCTAAAAGTGAAGCACAAATCCAAAGTCGATACAAAATTAATTAATTAATTTTAATTGATATCAACATGAAACATTAGTCCAATCACCTGTTATGAAGATCTTGCACAGATACAAGATTGCATCATGTAGAGAAGAGGTGAAGGTAAATTCGTATTTAGTCTTATGGTGCATTTACACAACAACGTCAAAGCTGTGTGCAGTGCTGCTGGCAACACTACAATGCCACTGCTCTGAGGTTTATCACACATGCATTGTCAGATGTCCAAGAAATGACCAATGCATAAACACACAGACATACATAGTTTAAGATGTTTGTGTAAACTGAAAGCGTAAAGAGATACATTCTGATAGATCTAGTGTATCTTATACAGTATATGTGATGTCCTATGCCTGAACCCCTACAGACTGATAAGTGTGAACTAAACGACCCCTTTAACGATAGGTGTAAAAACAACAGCTGAAACATGTGATAAGAGGGTCCTGCTGAGCTTTGTTAACTAACAATGGTTTGTTTGAAGTTAGGATAAAGTACTGTCTCCCAAGCAGATCTTTAAGTTAAGTTACTTGAAGACCGACGAGTTAACATCATTGCTGAGGAACTGCACTATTCTTTGTCTTCAATAAAGTCTTCTCCCCGTAAGAACTTTGGTCAGCTTACTTATGTATTAGAGTCATCTAATACATTGGCGAGCCACCCAAGAACGGTTAAGCCAAATACAGCAAAATCTAACAATTTGGCGAAGCCAGCCAGGAGAGACTGAAAAGAGGAAACCTCATCAACTGCATCAAAAAGACTGAACAAAAGAATCTTGGAGAATCTACAGTTTAAGCTGAAGATAAACGGATTTTGTTTGTGGAGGAGTCCTGGATCTACATATTGCATCTGTGGACACACTTTATTTTAAATCAACTGGATCTCATCTCAAAGATCCTAGTTTGGTGAGTGAAACTTATCAGCCCTCTTAAAGAATCCTTAAAAGAAACATCTTTTATAAGTAAGCATTAAAGTAAGCAGATCAACTGGTATATGTAGTGCAGTAATAAACAAAATACAGTGATAAAATTGCTGAAGTTGCAGGCTTTCTCTTGATATTTGCAGAAATTGTTAAAGAAACAATTTGGTCCATTTATCAAAAGATTTTGAAAGAGCAGTGGAAATTTTAGGCTTAGTCCTTTCTCTGCGTGCTTGTAGGAATTATTTAAGAAACAATTTAGTCCTTTCTTCCAGAGATTGTAGGAGCTGTGGCTTAGTCCATTTTCTTGGAGATTGTAGGAATTGTTGAAAATAATTTAGTCCAAGTTGCCACAGACTGTAGGAGCCATAAAATAGTTTGGGACTGATGTTGCTGCAAGAATAGGTTATTCTTGACTGGGAAAACTGTATGTTTGTTTGCCTTCTGTTTGAAGATACAGAATGATTTAATGTCACTGGCTTAAGGACAAATCTAAAACAAGGTTACTTCGCTTTTTGAAAGAATTGTTTTTGTAAATTGAAAATAAAATACTTTTTCATTGGTTATTGTAAAAATTGTAAAAGTAATAGTTCACTCTAGTCGTCCAAGAATTGTTAGATACCACATAAGTAAACTAACTAATCTTCATAATCCATTTTTAGAAATAAACAAGGAATACTAGACATGATAGAAATTATTATTATTAATTATCACAGGCTTAAAGGAATAACACTGAACTGCTATTTAACAAAAGAGTGCATCAGATAGAGTCTGTAAATTGATTTAAAAAAAAAAAAAACATTTGGCTACTGAAATAGTCTGAATTGTACTGTGAATTTGCATTAGCACCGTTACAGCTCTTTTAACACACTTTGTTGTGCTTTTCTATCTTTGAGGGCACATCTGCTGTACTGCCATGGCTGAAAATAAACAGATCAAAGATAACAGCCCTGCACAGATGCCAACCTCAGAAAAGCATGGAACTGAACCTCCAAATATAACTGTTAATGAGATGATGGACAACCTGTCTGAATATTTGGATAAAAGGCTGGGACTGAGAAAGTGTCATGATGACATGTGCCAGAAATATGGTATTAAACACTCAGAGAATGGATCATGGGATCTGCAGGACATTAAACGAGTTTATGGGAAGACACATCGCTTAAGGACAACCACTACGAGAGATGGATTATCTGTTATATTGAGCAAGCAAATTCGACAACATCTACAGAAGTGTGAAAAAGACAAACTACAAAGAGAAATCAATGCAGAAAAATCAAAACTACGAGCCCTAGCCGAACAATTGCAAAATGAAAAAAGACAATGAAAAACTGTTAAAACTGCTTTCCAAAACATTGGAAACAAAAGACTGTCAAAAGACCTCAAGAAAATGAAAGATCAACAACTTCTGTTAGGAGAAAGTGAGAGCAGTTCCACAGGAAGCCCTGATGACAATGATTCAGAAATTGAGACGCATGCTCAATTCACCAAAAACAACAAAAAAATCAGACTTGCTCCAGTAATTGTCAAGAACAGAAGGACTAAAATTGAAGTTGATGATGAGGAGGAGTATGAAGAAAATGGTGAGAAACGAACCCGCATTGTAAAAAGAACTGTAAAGAAATATATGCCCTGCAAGTCATACCAGCCAGCTTCACCTCAACAAATTGACAAGTGGTCAAAGGAATTGCCAGATGTTTACAAACAACCAAGGAAAGTCTGGCAAACTCTTCAACGCCTGCAGAAAATCTACACTTTGCATCCATTAGATGGAGCAGTGATACTTAATGTCAACCTGAGGGACACTGATCAACAAAGGTTAACAAATAGTGTTGAAAGTAAGGTAGGGGAATCTCAAGAAAACATTAAAGCTGGATGGGAAGCCATCCAAACATTTTTGACCAACCTGAAACCTGCAGAAGTCAACTGGGGAAAAATAACGTCTTGCATGCAGAAAACAGGAGAAAATATTGGAGAATATGAGGAACGATTCAGAAAAATTTGGTTGGAACATGCTGGTTTAAATGACAATGAGGATCTTGACAAAGACACTAGCATGCCTCTAAAAACTGCTTTTACAAATGGTCTCAAACCTGAACCTCAAAAACCCTCAGAGTGCGATATGATGACTGGGATAGTGTTGGAACCGCTTTCAATCAGATTGTTGAGTGGGCAGCAAAAATTGAAAGAACACAAGAATTCAAACTCCGAGCCCTACAAACACACAATAACAAAACCCCAGAAAGTGAATTTAAAAAAAAAGGAGGTTGGAGAACTACACACACAAAACCACAACGACAAGGAAAATGCAATTATTGTAAAAAAGATTGACACTGGATTCGCGAATGTAAATTGAGACTTAGAAATGAAAACAAAGATGGAAATGACCTGGATAAGAGGTTTTGACAGCTTACTCCAGAACAAAAACGATCCCTTCTGAATGCTGTTCAGCCACAGGGAAACTAAAACACCCCTCTCTGCAACACCTGCTTGCGGTAATCCATCAAAAAACTGATGGACTTTATGTATGTGCAAAAATAAATGACTCTGATATTTGTCTCTTGCTGGACACTGGAGCTGAGCTAACAGTTATACCTTCATCACTGGCTGACAAAATTGAGCTTTCACTTAGGCCCCGTTTACACTAATGCGTTTTCGTTTTAAAACGGCTTTTTTTATCAAAAATGATCCGCGTCCACACTAGCGTTTCATCTAGCGTTTCTAAACATATCTCCGTCCACACCACTCCACCAAAAACGTATATCCCGTGACCATTCACGCACTCTGGGCATGCGCGTTCAAGTATAAACAGGAAGCATGTGTCTCGCTCGGCATTTGGTTATTGTTAGTCAACAAACGCTGGTTGAACGATGAACGCGAGCGATTAGCGAGTGCTCGAACAATAGCTTGCCTCTTGCGAACATGTGCAGCTGCTGTAGTAAAAAAGGCAGAGTTTAACTGCACAATGGCGCCTGAAACGGACAATAGTGCAAACAACGCTCCCATTTCTGTGTCCATGTTGTTGTTTACAGTGAAGGCTGGTCTGCCGTCTTCCGGTAGCGTTATAGTCATGTGATAGGGGCTTGACAAATAAGGGAAGGATACGCAATGACCCAAAAGCCCCAATCAGGTAGCGAATCTCAGCAGCCACGCCTCCGTTTTCAGACGTCTCCGTTTTTCCCATCCACACTGAGACGGAGCAGCAGCGTTTCAGATTTAAAACGCGCTCTTCAGCGTTTCCAAAACGCTCCGTTTTCGGGGCTCGAAAACTCCGGCGTAGTGTGGACGGATGGCGTAACCGTAGCAAAACTTGTGCGTTTTAAAACGAAAACGCATTAGTGTAAACGGGGCCTTAGTCAGGAGCACATCACCTCAATTGGAGCAGGGGGGGGAGACATCATTCTAAGAAAAACAAAACCCATTGTTTTGTGTATTGGACCATACCAAGTGGAAACTAAAGTGTTGGTAGGAGAAATTACACAATCTTTATTAGGACTTGATGTACTGTTGAAACTCAACTCATCTTTAACTTTTGAAAACGGTAAAGCAACATGGTGTTTGAGAAGACTTGAAAAAACAGACTTACGACATCACAGTATTTGGTCAGGAAATAAAAATTACTGTGGATTACTACAAATGACCCCAGTATCATTCACAGGGAGTACACCACCAAGCACAAAACAGTACCCTCTGAGCAAAGAATCTATCCAAGGCATTCTTCCCATTGTTCAACAACTAGAAAAACGTGGTATTTTAAAGAAAACACAAAGTGCCTCCAACAGCCCGACTTGGCCTGTAAAAAAAGCTAATGGTGAATGGAGACTGACAGTAGACTACAGGGAAGCTAATAAATACATTGACAAACTGACACCTTTAGTAGCTAATCCTGCTACTATTTTTAACACCTTGAAACCAGAACACGATTGGTTCACCGTCATTGATATGGCCAATGGTATTTGGTCAGTGCCCCTGGCAGCTGAGTCTCAACCCTGGCTTCCTTTTACCATTGATGGGCAACAATATCAATGGACACGCCTACCACAAGGGCTCCACAACAGCCCCACTGTCTACCACCAAGCTCTCAGAACACATCTAACATCTCCAGACAAGCCAGTCACATCAGAGATTATACAGTATGTGGATGATGTACTCATTGCATTAGAGACAGAGAAAGAACATGAAAAGGATGTCAGAAATGTGCTGGATTATTTAAGCTCTAAAGGTCATAAAGCAAGCTTAGACAAAGCTCAGATCATGCAAAAGGAAGTGATCTATCTTGGGCAGAAGATTTCCAAGGGTGAAAGAACAATAACTGAAGACAGAACTAAGGCTATTAAAGAAACCCCTGAACCATCAACAGTTCAAGAACTACGCAAGTTCTTAGGACTATGTAACTACAACAGATCCTGGGTAGACTCATACACTGAAATTGTCCAAACCCTTTATGACTTGCTAAAGGGGAATCCCAATTTCAAAGAAAATATCACTCTCAGTACAGATGCATTTACAGCATTTCAGAGACTAAAAAATGTATTAAGTGAAGCACCTGCTATTGGAATACCTGACACAGGAAGACCTTTTACAATGTTTGTGAATGAGACAAATGGATATATGACAGCGGTGTTAATGCAAGAACATGGGGGTGAGCAGAGACCAGTGGGTTACTACTCAACAAAATTAGACAACGTGGCTTTAGGCTTTGGACCTTGTCTAAGGGGGTAGAGGTGTGAACCTACACTGGTCTCACAGTTCGGTTTGGTTACGATTATCATGCCATCGATTCGGTTCAATTCAATATCTCGGTGCATCACGGTGCATTGACGATTCTTTCCATACACAGTTTTATATTTTCTTCACAGCACAGCAATTCTTGTATTAAAATGTATAAATATATTTATATACTATTTGTAAAACAATTTGGCCTTTAATACAAACAGTCAGATATATAAACTGTACCTTTAAACAACACGAGCATTTATAGACCATTTTGAAGGATGTAAACAAAAACAGTGGTCCTAACGTATTTCCTGTTTTACATTTTTAATTTCCATTGCTTCTGAGAATCCAAAAAGGTCCACATATTGATAAATAGTGTTATGACGGCTGATTTAAAATCAAGTTTTGATTGAATTGCCTCTTGTTACAGTTAGGAAATAGTTTAACGTCAAGCAGGAAATGTTCATGAGCCAATGACATAACCACATTGAAATGGTCTATAGACCAATTACCAATCTACGTCACACATGACGTCACACGGGTCCCCGGTTGCAGAAAAAGACCGGCTGCTATAGCAAACATGTCGTGTTTTGCGGTAGGATGCCAAATTGTACCATACACCACACTGCTTTTAATGCCGACTGCAGACGTCCTTGGCTAAAAGGGAGCTGAATGAAGTGATGACCTAATTATAAATGCTGGACTCTGCAGTTCTCATGTTATATCAGGTCAGTTCAGGCTATGCTGAAATCATACACATTTCTCGTTTTTGATTGCAGCAATGATTTCGGCAAAACAGTTACATGTAGTTAATTAAACTGCGGACACTGAATGCTAATAATGAAACGTGAAAGTGTAAGTTATTAAGGTAAAGTTGGTTTTATATTGACACATTCATTCAGTGACAACTTGTGACACACTCCCTATATTGTTTACCACAGCACTTTGAGTATTTGGTCTGAAATAACCTGCAAGTGTGACTTGAAAACAACATGAACACTGTTTATTTGACTGTGAACAATGTTGTACTTTGACAGTCATTGGCTGCTAATATGATTTTGCTATTTAGAGTTTGCAAATAATACGTTTATGAAATTATATTATTAAGGAGAAAGTCTGAATGTGCGAATATAAAACCAACTTTACCTTTATGTGTAAGTTCACATACCCTGGGCCTGCCGTACAGGTGCAGTTCGCTGTCAGAATGCAGTTGTTCTGTCTGTTGATGATCACCCTGGCCTTGTATAACGTTAGCTACGTCTTATTTTCCTTGTCTTTGGCTCGGCAGATCCTCGGTTTTTAGCACTACATAGTTTTGAGTCTGGTAATCATGGAACATTATTTCTTGCACATGACCACACAGAACAATTTGTAGGCATCCAAACACTTGTGGGCCTTTAACTTCTCTCTTGTAAAATCAGTTGGAGCTTTAATGAGATTGTATATTTGGGGCTGGATGCTTGGTCATTTCGTCTTCTCCAATATCCATTGGGAGGGCGCTATCGCAAATGGACCTGTCAGACGAACGCCGCTCACTTTAACGTTAATTTTACCGAATCACTGTGCTTATTACTGGGTGACGAGCTGTTATAATACGCTGAAAGCATTATGTAAATAATATATATAATATATAATCAATATATCTTATTTTGAAAACAACAAACTCTGAACCGCATTGGATGTCATTCCCTCGCTGTAAATGCTAGCGCTCCCGGTTTTTTTCTGCCACCTCTCTGCGTACGCATCCTGAATGTTTACAAACATGGTAATTGGTCTATAGCAAATAAACAAATATCAATATCCCGCTCGCTTTAGTTTCTGCCTTGTCTACCAAGTTCTCTTACACCCCTTTGATTGGTCACGCGCTCAACAGAAAGGGCTGCGATTGGCTCTTACACGCTGGTGCTCTTCACAGATGCACTCATGGGCCACAGTGAGAGAGAGAGAGAAATGGAGATTACTTTCATTCTCTTAATCGCCGTGAAGTAGGGGCTTTTGCTGTAAGTGTCAGTGAAACACTGTCCTGCAAGCACACACGCAGTGAAATTGTGCACAGTTTCAGAGTTTTTACGTAGTTAGAGCGTTGTAAATATTCGCGCTCGCGGCTCGCCTCCCTCGCCATAGTAAGCTACGGCGACATAGCGCATGTGAGATAAATGACGTCAGTACGTAATAACCGGTTATGATTATTACTTGACCGATACCGAATTGTCCGCGTCTGCATCGCGGTGCACCGAAGAAACGATTAATTTTGACACCCCTACTGAGAGCAGTACAAGCAGTTTATCTGGCGGTTAGACTGGTTTTCAGCTTGACACTTGATCAAAAGTTGATTGTCAAGTGCCCACATACAGTACATGCTTTGCTCACTATGCACAGAGCTTCACAGGTAACAGCAAGTCGATGGGGAAACTGGCTGGCAGTGCTGGAAGCAGATAACATTGTAATTGAGAAAGCCAGTGTGTCTAATCCCTCCACAATGATGATGCCTGCTTTAATAGATGAAGATGATCACAAATGTGAAGAAGTTGTCATCACTCTAGAATCTGACCAGCATATCAAAGAAATCCCTCTAGAAAACGAAGAGATATGGTCATGGATGGAAAATGGAGCAAAACTACACCATGATAATATCTGGCGATATGGTACACAAACTGTTGCCCCTGAATGTCTTTTACCCTATCTGGCTACACAAATTCATTCATTAGGCCATGTAGGTGAAAACAAAATGACAGATTTAGTCAAGTTTGGTGGAATCCTAAGTTCCGTACACAAGCCCATCATGTGACTCATAAGTGTATCACATGTGAAAAGAACAATCCTGGAGCTAGAATCCAGACTCCAACTTCAAGAACACCGGCACCACCGGGTCCATTCAGACATCTTCAGATGGACTACATATCACTACCAAAGTGTGGGAGGTTTCAGGATGTACTTGTAATAATAGACAGATTCTCAAGATGGGTAGAAGCATTTCCAACAAAACATGGTACAGCAACACACACAGCCAAAATATTGGTCAAGGACATAATTCCTCGGTGGGGCCTACCAGAAAGCATAGACTCAGACCAGGGAACACACTTCACAGGTGCAGTGTGCAAAGAAGTATGTCTGAATGCTGAACATTCATTGGTCATTTTATTGCCCTTATAGGCCACAAGCCTCAGGACAAACAGAGAGAATGAACCGAACCATAAAAGAATGCTTGTCAAAATGTCATCAGGAAGGAGTTTCCTGGACAGAGGCCCTACCTTCTGTGCTTTGCAGCATTCGGGCAACGCACAATAAGGAAACTGGACTAAGCCCTTTCGAAATCATCACTGGCCGTCCCATGTCTTTACCTGAAACAATAGATTTAAGAAAAGCTGATGTGCATTTGACATCTGACAGCCTGGTTCAATACTGTGAAAATCTCAGCCTGGCAGTACAGAGTGCCGAGAAGCAAGTTCGAGACGCATGGGAGCCTCCTCCAGAAGGAGGGCATAGTATAATTCCTGGCCAATCGGTAATGATTCATAAACCTCAGAGATTACCATTGGAATCAAGGTGGGAAGGTCCATTTCAGGTTGTTTTAATAACTAATGCAGCAGTTAAGGTAGCAGGGAAAAGTAAGTGGATTCATGTGAACCATTGCAAATTAACTAACATACATAGAGAAAACATATAGTAAGGGACAGGTGGCAGTAGTGTTTATTAGAGTCCACATATGGCGGGACTAGAGTTTTTAGGCTCTAGCATGTCGCCTGAGGATGAATAGGTAAAAACTTGCCAATACTAATAAACACTGTATAGAGTCCTGCCAAAATAACCTAGGGAAAGTCTTTATTACAGATGTCTGTAACTCAATTTAAGACATGTGCTTTGGCAAAGATGCTGTCCTTGTTTTTTTTTCTATCATTACAGGTACCTAGAGTTCCAGTGAATCTTCACTCATCCTACACTGACTGTCAAGCTGAGGATACCATTCATTCAGTGGGATGTCACAATTCACCACATCAACATGGCAAACATGCTTTCTCGTGATCATTGTTTTAGGCTTGAAAATTAATGGAGAAGACAACAACAACATCTTTATGCAACAGGACTGGATGTTATGTTTGCGGATTGATACCTCACTCTGCTGCGCATGGCTTTCCAATGATGGGTATACCTATTATTTCTAAGTACAACACAGAAGAATCCAACTCACAAATCATCATCAAGCCTAAAGAGACCACTGATGGTCAACCTGCGAATATTGTTTTTTCTATTGGACTAAACTCTTAGTGTATTAAACAAAACGGCCCTATCCCAGTTGGGGAGACTGTAAACTGCAACAAAACTGTAGTCTACCCTAACTTTACAGAAATATATCACATTGCAATAGGGGTTTATTGGATTTGTGGAACTAATGCTTATACTCAGCTTCCTAGAGGATGGTCTGGCACTTGCGCTCTAGGACATCTAGTTCCTGCAATGAGGATTGTTTCTAATCTGCCTGATAAAATCAGATAACGGTCAACCGATCTCCTTGGAACTCACCATCAATCTACGTGGAAAAGAGCTCTTGGTGCACTTATTCCCACCTATGGAGTCATGTCAGCTTTAGATCAAATTGCTAATCTGTCTAGAGAGGTAGAGATGCTAGCAAATAACACAGCATTAGGTTTCAGTAAAATCTCAGAAGAATTAACTGCCGTAAGAATAACAGCTTTGCAAAACAGAGCAGCACTAGATTACATACTCTCTGCACAAGGTGGAACTTGCAAAATTATTGGAATAGAATGTTGTTCTTACATACCAAATAACAATGAGGATCTGAAGAGTGTGATTGCTAATATTCACAATATCTCCCATGTGCTACATGAAGTGTCAACTGCGAGGTCTGGTTTCTTTGACTGGCTAACTGGATATTTAGGAGATCTAGGAAAAAGTGTAGTTGAGTATATTCTCTTGGCTTTGATGGGGTTAACCTTATTAACATTGACTGTCAAAGGAATTAAACTAATCCTTATACAACTTTGTTGTAACACACTGATGAGAAACACAACACCAGCCATTCATCAATCTAACACACCAGCAACACACCTCATATAAAACAAATGTTGAAAGTAATTGTAAATGTTCTTATCTAGTCAATACCTCTGTATTCTAACAGTTTTTCTTCTATTACATTAGTATAACCATTTTTTTTATTATTTTTAATTTTATTTTTGTGCGTATTCTTGACCTTTTTTATCATTTTTTATCATCTACAGATGTCACTAGTTCAAAACGTTGCTTTTACCGCCGTTGTTACCGCCACCGTGGCTGTATCTACGTGCGCCAACAGCTTTTGGCCGCTGGGTGGCACTATAACCATAGATTTTAACCTGTGCCTTTCCACAATAGGACGGTACTACTGTACCTTATGTGATGGGGTGTGTTCAATTAAATTATAATTTTGTTGGTTTGTTTTAGTTTTCTTAGCAATAAACATGTTTTTACACTACTGTTTTAGAAAAGATACAATACATGGTGAGAAGTACGCTGCAAAATTTAAGCAAATATAAGAATTAAGTTCTTTAGCCTTTATAGTGCCCTATTAAATTGCATTATGGTGAAAATAATGTTTCGATTTGTTTAACCATCATGGTTTGTTTGACCATCATGCGCACAAGATATGAAAACCGCGGCACAGCACACAGTACAAAATAATATTAAGGTTATCGAGCCGATGGAACACATCACCTGATCGCAGTATAACTTGCTTTATCAATAATTATTATTTATTATAGGCTAGGTTACAAATATTTGAACAACTGCCACTACATGAAAAACATTCTCGTGCACTTAAAATAGGTTCCCGATTAATGGCCGTTATGAAAGTAAATATATGGGCATGCAAGCGCAGTTAGCCGCATGTTCATTCTCTGATCATTTCTCTTTCACACGAATGCAGAGCGAACAGCCTGCATAAAGAAAAAAAATCAGCTTGTTTAAAAGAGTGCATTATATCCACGAATGTCTAATAATGATAATATTAAGCTAATAATATATCCATAAAGCTGGGATGCGTTGTGCTTTGACTAAATATCTAGTTCAAAAGCAAAATTATTACCCATTCACGGCATAGGCTAGCCTAGCCTATAGTGTGGAAAAATATAATTCACAATGCCTGGTCTGCTGTTCTATCCCTTATCCTAAACATAGCCAACATAAAATATGAATATTTTAAGTTTCTAAAAGCACATTTTAATGTTTAAGCATTGTTTATTGGCTACATCCTTGTCATAAATACCGCACACAGAATAACGCGGCTAATAAAAATATATATAATTTAAGCTCATTACAAATTAGCTTTTATATTTTTATATATTTGTTAAAACGGGATTCTCCCCAGATATTCTCTCTATGCTTGTAGGATGTGGTCACTGCCGAAGGGAATAACTCGCTTTATCAATAGCCTACTAATAATTACTTAATAATAATAATAATAATAATATTATTGAAATTGTTAACTGTTGCACATGAGTACAGTGTAGAAAATACAAATAAATTAAACCATTTCAAGCCATTTTAAACTTTCATTTTACAAAAGCCTATATCTGAAAAAAAAAATATCTTCTAAACAATGAACAACGGAGTTTTGAAATATTTTTATAAAGTTTGGATACGATGATATAAATCAAATCGTGCAAACCAGAATTTCTTTGGTGAGTGAAAGCAGAAACTATGCTACCTTCTTTTCTGTCATCCAGTTCTGCACAGCGCTGCTTTATAAACGGATTTGAAAAAACAGCAAAAATGTGTTCTATGTCCTCAAACAAGTGTTTATGTTTTTATATGACGTGGAAAATGTAAAAATGACATTTTATTATAGCTGCTGAGCGCAACGAAATATAGCCTAGGCTATAGCGTTTTAGTATTACTTGCTATTATGTCCTGAAACACATTTGCTTTACTTAAGATAAAGAGGCATTACCTATTAAGTGTCATATAGCCTATGGAAATATTAATGTTTTAGGTCTCTTCGGAGCATTTGTGCTGAATGTTTGACGGCGTCTATCAAAACGAGGATGTTATAAAATACACTCGATGTACGATGCCAACAGTCGGTCCAACAGTCGCCCTTTTAGGCTACCTTTTTTTCTGCCATCCAGTCCTGCGCAGCGCTGCTTTGCAAACGGCTTGTCCTCAAATAAATCTTTATGTTTTTATATGATGTGTAAAATCTAAAAATGAAATTTATAATGAGCTTTATTAGTGGATAGCTGCTGAGTGCAACGAAATATAGGCATATTCCTGCTGTGCTGAAACACTTAACACTTTCCTTTACATAAGATAACCGAATAATATGCAACATCCTTAAATTATTCTCTTAAAGGGGAATTATCTATTAAGTGTCATAGCCTATAGCCTATGGAAATATTAATGTTAGGTCCCTCCGTTACGGCGAGACCACTCGACGTGCGACACCAACAGTCGGTCGGCGAGTAGACTAAACAAATATAATGCATGAAAACACACAGGCCTGTGCGTATAGATAATCTAATGCTGTACAGTAACGTGTCATTAGTTTGTTTTGATTGTCTTCATTTTAATCTTTAAGTAATGATGTGATGGTATGCTTTGTCTGCCTGATTCCCACTGATGTGGGCTGGTTGTGACGTCTGATTTGGGGGACGTTTTTGGGGCCGGGTTTGCATGACGCGCTGCGAGCTACTAGCCCGACAGTGGAAACGCGACAGGATTTCAGCCTTATTGCTCAACCCCCCGGGCGATTGTACATGGTGTGAATGTTGGCTCAAAGTTCAAAATGGCTTGTGAATAAAGTGAAAGATCAGAATGGCTTAAAACTGTATCTATTTGTAATAGGCCTAAATTGTTATAGTTTTTGTTTGTTTTATTTTTTTTTTAATTTAGGCTATTTTTTATTTTATCCGATTTTTGTCATGAAATGCTTTTAATAGGCTTAGGCTATTATACCTAATGTGACACTATTGTGTTGAGCCTACAAAAGTTGATACGTAATTTGTGTAGTTGTATGTCTTTCACCTACTGTATGTTGCATGCCTACTATTATTTTTTTGTTTTGTTCATAATTTTTTCTTGTTAATTGTTTTTACTTTTTTTATTAAATATATATATATTGCATGCATATTATTACTTTTTACTATTTCCTTGTTCATATGAATATTGTGTAACCCAGATAACCTAGGTTACTAATAAAAAGTGAGAGTGATATGAAAAAAAGAGAAAGAAAGCAAGGAAAATGAGCCATTTAATCACTCTATGTATTAAAGTCATGGGCTCTTTAAGAATGAACAGGAGAGCGAGCGGAACTCCACCGACGCACCATATTTGGTCAAGAGAGGGAGTTATGATTGGAAAAGTTACGGTTGAGAAAGTTACAGTTGAAAAGTTACAGTTGAGAATATTAAAGGATGCAGAGAGATGATCAAGAGAGAGACGAGACAGAAACAGAGAGAGATCCAGAGCCCTTCGCGTTCAGTAAGCCATTTCAAACCGATTTAACAGAGAAAAAGTTGTTGAAAGGAGGCTACAGCACCAAAAACTGTCGTCGGACATCATCGAATAGAGAATTCATCGTCGAAGTGAGAGTTGAAACGAGTAACTGTTGTCGGCAGACATCCGAGTGAGAAGCGGATGTGGCGGAGCTGTAAGCAGTTACTGACGCGGATCTGAAGAGAAATTTATTGATAAAAATACACCTTTTCACTTTGGTGAGTTGAGATTCATGTCTTTACTTTATGTTTACATGATATTTAACATTTAAACACCACAAATTAGACACGGAGTTGATATGAGATGCATTTATATAGGCCGCGAGCGCAGCGCTCGAGCTACAGCTGATTATATATAGGCTAAAGCCATCTTACATGTAGTAATGCTGATGAGTTAATGAAATATCATAAAATGTAGTATTTGGAGATCGTTATGATCAATGTGTGTAAATACGTTGAGTAAGTGTGCATATGAAGCGTGTATATATGAGATTTAAAGTTAAAGATGATTTATTAATTGATGTTTGCCTTGTGTTTTGCAAGGCTGGGTTTTTTTGAGTGATTTGAAGCATCTGTGACGAGTCCCTGGTTCACGCTGGACTCGAGGAGAAACTTATGTACGGCGAGCCACCCACGGAACCGACTCACCTGTTAGACTGTATGTTTAAGCCATCGGACTGGTAGGAGAGTTCTTTTGATTTGTTTGGAGAAACGAGACTCGGATTCATCGCGACCCTTCTGTTTTTCTTCTTTCTTTTCGTTATTCCTCAACGGGAAACGCGTATTGTGGAACTGAACTAAGAGAATCAACTGTTCTCTTGCACCGAATCTTTAACATTGAACTGTGAACGCCAACGGTGAAACAAATCATCTGAACAGCGAAACGATTCATTTGAGCAGTGATACGATTCTTATGAACAATCTAACGATTCTTTGAACAGTGTGTTGATTCATTTGAACGGTGCAACGATTCTTTGAACAGTGTGGTGATTTATTTGAAAAGTGTAACGATTCTTTGAATAGTATGGTGATTCATTTGAGCAGAGTAATGATTTATTGAGTTAAAGTGTGAATATTGAATTATAATTATATAGTTGGTTTATTTATTTTTGATTCATTTCTTTATTTTCCTTTATGAGTTACATTTGAGACTACAAAGTATTTTTATCACAATTTATTAATTTCTTTAACTTGTTCTATACAAAGTGTCACACAATGTTGTAAATTTCCAAGATATTTATTTATTTATTTTCATTCTTTGCAAGTGTTTGAAACATCCCGATTGTCTTGACTATAACTTTGTTTAAACTGTATATTGACTTCTTCACGTTCATCTGTGTAGAGAAAAAGAAACAAAATCATTTACTTTTCATTATTATTGTTTATAATTGAACCAATATACATACATACTCATACATATTGAATAGAAATCTACAAACATAACATTTTCTTAATTATATAAACTATATTGAAGAAAGAAACTGACTGTGTTTGATTATTCACTCACCTGCTGTGCTGCTTCTCTCTCTCCAGTAGCCGTTCCTTTTCTTCTGATCAATTGGCCCACATTGAAAAAATACACTAGTGCGACATACTAAACCGTATTTGCTACAATCTTGGCGAGCCAGCCAGGAGTGAGAAAGCAGCAGCTTTTGAGGCGAATAATAATTAAAATACGCATATAGAGTGAAAATATAACATTACAATGGATGTCATAGAACGAGGAGACGTTAAGATAGAAAACGCAGTGATTATTAGTGGTTTAACCCTAACTGAAACAGATGAAGTCGTAGAATCCTACCTTTTGAGATTCGGTTCTATACGGCAAAACTTTCTGATTGATGATCCGCAGTCTGCATTTCATCATAATGCAGTTATTGAGTTTTCACACAACTCTGCCATTTGCAACCTTGAGCCTCAGTTGCCTTTGACCATCGTAAGCCCTACTGATATGAGCGTTATATTTCGCATACAGAAATTGAGTACTGCTTACAGCACCGCCACATCTAGCGACACTGCAAAGCAACTGAAGTCACAAGCAGATGAGAGTGGAAAATCCCCACAAGATGTCATTAAACAAGATTCAATGAAGATGAATGGAGTGACATATCTGGATGATGGATCGCACAGAGGAGATTGTGAACTTGAAAATTTAAACTCCAGGACAAAATACTTGACAAGTGTAACTAACGCCCCTCAGCGAACTGGAAGTTTCAAGCCATCTGCTCTAAGATTTGATACTAACAACCCAGCCAAGGTGAACTTGAGTACCACATCACCCCATAGTTTAACAGAAGCCGATTCTGTATCTGTGAGAATTCCTATATCCTCTATGCACCCCCCAGACATCCAAAGAGTAATTATGGAACACGTTGTGAAGATGAGTGAACCAGTGCCCCAACACAGTGCTTCTTTCCGCCTAAAAGCCTTTTCTGGAAGGATTCCTCGTCCAGGTAATGAGGCTGACTTCGACACATGGCGGACAAGTGTTGACTATTTGTTGAATGACCTGTCGCTTTCTGAGTCGCATAAAATGCGAAAAATTCTAGACAGCCTGTTACCACCTGCTTCAGATGTCATTAAGCATGTGAGCCCCAATGCTCCACCGTCAGAGTGTCTGAGGTTACTAGAGTGTGTTTACGGTTCAGTGGAGGATGGAGATGACTTATTAGCCAAGTTTATAAACACCCTGCAGTATCCTGGTGAAAAATCATCTACCTACCTTCACCGACTGCATGTACTCCTGCGTACTGCCATTAGACGAGGAGGGATTGCTGAGAGTGAACGAGATCGTTGTCTGCTGAAACAGTTTTGCCGTGGCTGTTGGGACAATGCCTTGATAATTGAATTGCAGCTTGAAAGAAGAAAAGCTGATCCACTTCCCTTTGCTGAATTAGCAGTACTACTACGAACAGCTGAGGAGAAGAAAACTTCAAAAGAGGAGAGAATGAGAAAGCATCTGGGTTTGAGCCGACACCCACCAACCCCACTGAAATTGCGAACAATAACTCACCAACAGTCTGCTCACTTTGATAGCTCACTGGAAATGGATGCTACTAATATTCCAGCATTTGACAATCCAAGACAAAAAGTCTCTAAACAGAAAAGTAAAACCCAGTGTCCTGAAACATCTGAAGCTGATGCTTTGAAAAGGGAGATTATGGCTCTTCAAAGCCAAATCACAGCCATCAAAACAGCAGCTGACCAGGAAGTAAAAGAGATAACTGAGACAAGTGAGCTTCAGCTACTAAAAGGACAGATAGCCGAGCTTAAGGTCCAAATTGCCACTTCTGGAGCACAGAGGAAGCAGTTTGAGAGATCCCCCCGACAAAGTGATAATCCTAGTGACCCTTGTGTCAGTCAAAAGAGAAATGGATGGCAAAGAAACAGTGAATTGAGAACCTATCGACCGAGACCATGGTATTGCTTTTGCTGTGGAGATGATGGTCATCTTGCCATTCACTGTGAGAATGCACCAAACCCATCTAGAGTTGAAGAAAAGAGAAAAAATTTAAAAGAGAGACAAGCTGAGTGGGATCTTCAAAATGGAGTGGCCACAGTACCTTTAAACTAAAGTCAGTTTCCATCGCAGGGCGGATGGGGACTGATAGAAAACAAAGCCCAAAGAATCAACTGGCATTTAATAAGCATGCAGATACCAGAAACTCCTTGATGTTACCAGCTGGACTGGTGGGAATGAAATGCACAGCTCGAGTCAAAATTGAAGGGAAAGAAGTGAACTGCTTGCTAGACACAGGGTCACAAGTCACAACAGTCCCTATGTCTTTCTACAACCGATACCTGTCACGGCATCCTATGCAGCCGTTGAATCAACTGTTGGAGGTTGAAGGGGCAAATGGCCAAGCTGTTCCTTACCTTGGATATGTCGAACTGACTCTACAGTTTCCACAAGAGTTTTTAGGAACTGCAGCTGAAGTTCCAACATTGGCCCTAGTCGTTCCAGACTTGACACAAACACCCCAAATCCTCATTGGCACTAACACCCTAGATGTCTTATATGCTGGTCATGTTCAAACAGTCAAGCCCAGAGTTATGTCACATTATCAAGGGTATCAAGCTGTGATAAGAGTTCTAGAAGCAAGACTGCAGCAGGCTGGTGTGAATGTCTTGGGCCAAGTGAAAGTAAAGGGAGACGTGCCTGAAGTGATAGCAGCCGGAAGCACTGTAGTTCTTAACGGATGTGTCAAAATCATTGGGCCACTCTCAGAGACTTGTGTAACAATTGAACCTTCAGTATCGTCATCTTTGCCTGGTGGACTGCTTGTGGCCAGCAGTTTGCATTCTCTACCTGCAAAACGCAATGTTGAAGTACCAGTAGTGCTGAGAAATGAGACACAAATTGATTTAACAATTCCCCCGAGAGCAGTACTGGCTGAAGTTCATGCTGTACAAAGTGTGATTGAAGGAAGAAAACCTGTAAATGCTTCTTTGAGCGAAGTTACGAGTCCTGCACAAACTAGAATCATCCCTGACTTCGGTGACTCTCCGTTATCAAATGACTGGAAGGAAAAGATAACTGATCTTGTGAACTCCATGCAGGATGTATTTGCACTTCATGACTTGGATTATGGCCACACAAACAAAGTAAAACACCATATCCATCTCAGTGACAACTCCCCATTCAAGCAGCGTGCTAGGCCTATCCATCCCCAGGATGTCGATGCAGTAAGACGACATCTAAAAGAACTACTTGACGCAAACATTATAAGAGAATCTGAATCCTCTTTTGCTTCTCCAATTGTAGTAGTAAGAAAGAAAAACAATGATGTACGCCTCTGCATTGACTTCAGAAAGTTAAACTCACAAACTGTAAAAGACGCATATGCCCTGCCTAATTTGGAGGAAGCCTTTTCTGTTCTATCTGGCTCCAAATGGTTTTCAGTTCTTGACTTAAAATCAGGCTTTTATCAAATTGAGATGGAAGAGGCTGATAAATCAAAAACTGCATTCGTCTGTCCCTTGGGATTCTATGAATTCAACAGAATGCCTCAAGGAGTCACTAATGCACCGAGTACATTTCAAAGGCTGATGGAGCGATGCATGGGCGATCTTAACAGAAAAGACGTCTTAGTCTTCATAGATGACCTCATTGTCTTCTCCAAGACATTAGAAGAGCACAAAGCCAGACTCTTGCAAGTTCTGACACGGCTAAAAGAATATGGATTGAAGCTTTCTCCCAAGAAGTGCAAGTTTTTCCAAACATCGGTCCAGTATTTAGGCCACATAGTCTCTCAGGATGGTGTTAAAACAGATCCAACCAAAATTGAAGCCCTCAAAACCTGGCCAAGACCTAAAAACCTTAAAGAACTGAAATCTTTTCTTGGATTTGCAGGATATTACAGAAGGTTCGTTCAAGACTTCTCAAAAATTACAAGACCCCTTAACGACCTTACTATTGGATATCCCCCACTGCAAAAAAATCAGAAAAGAAACCCCCTAAAAGGTACACCTTACCGGGATCCTAAAGAACAGTTTGGAGAACGATGGAACCAGGATTGTCAGCGGGCATTTAACACAATTATAGAGAAGCTGACCTCTGCTCCAGTCCTCGGATATGCAGATCCTAGACTGCCCTATGTGTTGACCACTGATGCCAGCACTGTTGGACTTGGAGCAGCTCTTTATCAAGAGCAGGAAGGTCGAATGAGGGTGATTGCCTTTGCAAGTAGGGGACTAACTAAAAGTGAAGCAAAGTACCCTGCTCACAAATTAGAGTTCCTTGCACTCAAGTGGGCAGTCACAGCCAAATTCAGCGACTATCTATATGGAGGAGAGTTCACTGTGATTACAGACAGCAACCCACTCACCTACATATTAACATCTGCAAAACTTGATGCGACCAGTTACAGGTGGCTGTCCAGCCTGTCAACATTCAATTTTAAAATCCAGTATCGTGCAGGCAAAAGAAATTTAGATGCTGACGGACTCTCAAGACGGCCTCATGATGAACAGATTGATGATTTCGCCTCTCAGAAAGAACGTGAAAGAATTAAACAATTCACTCTACATCATTTAGCTGAGACAGAGCAAGGAGTAATCTTGCCTGATGCAGTAAAAGCCCTCTGTGAACGACACCAAGTATATCAGAGCTGTGGTGATTCTAACCTACCATATTCTCAACTTACTGTGGTAGAATCACTATCTCTAAGTGTTGATGCAGTACCTCAAGAGTTCCAGCAGGAGGCAGGAGGTCTCCCAGTACTTCCCCTAATGTCGGAGGAAGAGTTAAAAGAATGTCAAAGAACTGATCCAGTGCTTGAAGAAGTAATTAGGCACCTTGAATCTGGCAAGAAACCTCATGGGAAAGTAGAGCCTGCAGAGATAGCTTTATGGTTAAGAGAGTGGGACCGCTTTGAGTTCAAGAATGGAATCTTGTTTAGAAAGAGACAGGACCCAAGAGGCACCCTGTATCAGTTGGCCTTACCCAAAAAACTCAGAGGAGATGTATTGAAAAATCTGCACAATGACATGGGGCATCTCGGAATTGAAAGGACCTTGGACCTGGCTAGAGCCCGCTTTTACTGGCCAAAAATGGCAATATCGGTGGAAGAAAAAGTAAAGACCTGTGAGCGATGTGTAAAACGAAAGACCCCTCCTGAGAGAGCTGCACCCTTAGTGAACATCACAGCCAGCAGACCCCTTGAACTAGTCTGCATAGACTACTTGTCACTGGAGCCTGATCGAAGCAACACTAAAGATATCCTTGTGATTACTGATCATTTCACCAAGTATGCTGTTGCAGTACCCACCAGGAACCAGAAAGCTGAAACAGTGGCCAAATGCTTGTGGGACAACTTTTTCATCCATTACGGGTTTCCTGAAAGAGTCCTCAGTGATCAGGGGCCCGACGTTGAGTCAAGATTAATCAAAGAACTGTGTGGCATAGCAGGAATACAAAAAGTAAGAACTACACCTTACCATCCCAGAGGCAACCCTGTAGAACGTTTCAACAGAACATTGCTCCAAATGTTAGGGACCCTGGAGGAGAAAGAAAAGACCCGTTGGAAAGACTTTGTGAAACCATTAGTCCATGCATACAATTGCACTCGTAATGACACGACAGGGTTCTCACCTTATGAGCTGATGTTCGGGAGACAGCCTCGGCTACCAGTAGACATAGCCTTTGGTTTACCTGCTGCAGAGTCATCCCCATCTCATTTCATTTATGTGAGAAATCTGAAAGATCGCTTGGAGGAAAGCTATAGGATAGCTACTGAGAATGCCTCAAAATTAGCAAGAAGGAACAAGAAACGATTTGATGAGCGAGTAGTCACCTCATTCCTTGAGGTTGGAGATCGTGTTCTAGTGCGGAATGTCAAGCTGAGAGGAAAGCATAAATTGGCTGATAAGTGGGAGAAAGAAATCTATGTTGTGCTAAAGAAGGCGGGAGACTTACCTGTTTATACTGTTCGTCCAGAAGGCAGGGATGGTCCACTTCGCACACTGCATCGAGACTTGCTGCTGCCCTGTGGATTCTTACAAGAAAGCATGCCTGAGCCAATAAAATCAAAACCTCCTCGCAGACCTAGAACTCGAGCAAGCACTGGTGCAAGAGAACCAGAAAGTATCACTGAGAATTCTGACTCTGAACTGAAGATGATTCAATGGATCACTACTCGCATAGACACTTACCAAAAGTCGACAGCAGAATCCTCTTCAATCCTAGGCATGTGGAGCCTTCAAGAGACAGGCCGATGGCAGAACTTTCTCATAAAACAAGAGTTGTGAAAAGTACAATCACTGACTGTCCTGCAATAGAGATACCACAAGAGAACTTACCTCACTTACCTGAAGATGAAAACTGTCCAATGAGTGAGTCTGAAAGCGAGAACGCACCTGTAATGGATTCTGTTGGAACAGATATGTTGAGGAACTTACCTGTAGTAAATGATCCAGAACTATTGGAACAGAGAGATGAACTGGAAATATCGAGTGAAATAAATGTTGAAGCTGATCAGAGAAATCTTCACAGTGGCCAGGCAGTGATCGACCAGGTTGGAGGAAATACACTAAGACGTTCGCAAAGACACCATGAGCCGCCACAAAGGCTACAGTACTCTCGATTGGGAAATCCCCTTTCTCTGGTTATACAATCCTTACTACAAAGTCTCAGTACGGCATTCACTGCATCTTTGGAGGAGTCTGATTGCCCCGGAGAAGCCTCTCTTTTAATGCAGAAAATATTCCCTTCTGCTGCCGTTACGCAGCCTAAGAGATGCAGAGGGACCTGCATAAATTCCAGGCGGGGAGAATGTAACCCAGATAACCTAGGTTACTAATAAAAAGTGAGAGTGATATGAAAAAAAGAGAAAGAAAGCAAGGAAAATGAGCCATTTAATCACTCTATGTATTAAAGTCATGGGCTCTTTAAGAATGAACAGGAGAGCGAGCGGAACTCCACCGACGCACCATATTTGGTCAAGAGAGGGAGTTATGATTGGAAAAGTTACGGTTGAGAAAGTTACAGTTGAAAAGTTACAGTTGAGAATATTAAAGGATGCAGAGAGATGATCAAGAGAGAGACGAGACAGAAACAGAGAGAGATCCAGAGCCCTTCGCGTTCAGTAAGCCATTTCAAACCGATTTAACAGAGAAAAAGTTGTTGAAAGGAGGCTACAGCACCAAAAACTGTCGTCGGACATCATCGAATAGAGAATTCATCGTCGAAGTGAGAGTTGAAACGAGTAACTGTTGTCGGCAGACATCCGAGTGAGAAGCGGATGTGGCGGAGCTGTAAGCAGTTACTGACGCGGATCTGAAGAGAAATTTATTGATAAAAATACACCTTTTCACTTTGGTGAGTTGAGATTCATGTCTTTACTTTATGTTTACATGATATTTAACATTTAAACACCACAAATTAGACACGGAGTTGATATGAGATGCATTTATATAGGCCGCGAGCGCAGCGCTCGAGCTACAGCTGATTATATATAGGCTAAAGCCATCTTACATGTAGTAATGCTGATGAGTTAATGAAATATCATAAAATGTAGTATTTGGAGATCGTTATGATCAATGTGTGTAAATACGTTGAGTAAGTGTGCATATGAAGCGTGTATATATGAGATTTAAAGTTAAAGATGATTTATTAATTGATGTTTGCCTTGTGTTTTGCAAGGCTGGGTTTTTTTGAGTGATTTGAAGCATCTGTGACGAGTCCCTGGTTCACGCTGGACTCGAGGAGAAACTTATGTACGGCGAGCCACCCACGGAACCGACTCACCTGTTAGACTGTATGTTTAAGCCATCGGACTGGTAGGAGAGTTCTTTTGATTTGTTTGGAGAAACGAGACTCGGATTCATCGCGACCCTTCTGTTTTTCTTCTTTCTTTTCGTTATTCCTCAACGGGAAACGCGTATTGTGGAACTGAACTAAGAGAATCAACTGTTCTCTTGCACCGAATCTTTAACATTGAACTGTGAACGCCAACGGTGAAACAAATCATCTGAACAGCGAAACGATTCATTTGAGCAGTGATACGATTCTTATGAACAATCTAACGATTCTTTGAACAGTGTGTTGATTCATTTGAACGGTGCAACGATTCTTTGAACAGTGTGGTGATTTATTTGAAAAGTGTAACGATTCTTTGAATAGTATGGTGATTCATTTGAGCAGAGTAATGATTTATTGAGTTAAAGTGTGAATATTGAATTATAATTATATAGTTGGTTTATTTATTTTTGATTCATTTCTTTATTTTCCTTTATGAGTTACATTTGAGACTACAAAGTATTTTTATCACAATTTATTAATTTCTTTAACTTGTTCTATACAAAGTGTCACACAATGTTGTAAATTTCCAAGATATTTATTTATTTATTTTCATTCTTTGCAAGTGTTTGAAACATCCCGATTGTCTTGACTATAACTTTGTTTAAACTGTATATTGACTTCTTCACGTTCATCTGTGTAGAGAAAAAGAAACAAAATCATTTACTTTTCATTATTATTGTTTATAATTGAACCAATATACATACATACTCATACATATTGAATAGAAATCTACAAACATAACATTTTCTTAATTATATAAACTATATTGAAGAAAGAAACTGACTGTGTTTGATTATTCACTCACCTGCTGTGCTGCTTCTCTCTCTCCAGTAGCCGTTCCTTTTCTTCTGATCAATTGGCCCACATTGAAAAAATACACTAGTGCGACATACTAAACCGTATTTGCTACAATTGCAAGTGTAATATTTTGCGTTATGTCTCTATTTTGTTGTTTATTATTTTTGATCAAATATGATCACAGGAGGGATTGATAGATTTTGTATCTTATACAGTATATGTGATGTCCTATGCCTGAACCCCTACAGACTGATAAGTGTGAACTAAACGACCCCTTTAACGATAGGTGTAAAAACAACAGCTGAAACATGTGATAAGAGGGTCCTGCTGAGCTTTGTTAACTAACAATGGTTTGTTTGAAGTTAGGATAAAGTACTGTCTCCCAAGCAGATCTTTGGGTTAAGTTACTTGAAGACCGACGAGTTAACATCATTGCTGAGGAACTGCACTATTCTTTGTCTTCAATATAGTCTTCTCCCCGTAAGAACTTTGGTCAGCTTACTTATTTATGTATTAGAGTCATCTAATACATTGGCAAGCCGCCCAAGAACGGTTAAGCCAAATACAGCAAAATCTAACAATTCTCATAATAGCCAACATGTACTAAGTGATTTCAGCACAGTAATCCAGTTCTGCAATCACTCCAAAACATACGTCAACATCTTGCCTTGCCTACTTATCACACCAATTTCACTTAACATTTGCATCAAGTTGAGAAATGCCCAACCTTTATGACATGCTCAGCTGCTCTCAGCACTTTCTCTGTGCAGCCTGTAGTTGTCCATTCACAACAGACTGGGTCATCGGACCAATCAACATACATTATATCTTCACGTGAAGGACTTATTTGGAAAAATGTATTCAGAAACTTGTTTGAGAGTTGTTCGACAAATAAGATAAAAAATAAGGCTGTGCAGCAATTAAAAAATAATAAATCTGACTAATTACATGATGTGTTGATTAATCTATTTAATTGCAATCAATTCCACATAGATATTGGGTCTCATTCACTAACCATGAGAATGCACAACTTTGTGTATAATGTGTGTACTGAAGTTTTCACAAATAATTCATGATTCATCAAACTTTCGAAACAAAAATGTTTTCTAAATGTACAAAACAATTCAGCAACAACTGATACTACATATATGTAATAATCATATACAATAGAGCAGGGGTCTCAAACTGCCAGCCCGCAGGCCACTTACGGCCCACCCTCCTCTTCCTTCCGGCCTGCAACGAGATTCGATCAAAAGTGCTTTCTCTTTTGTTTCATTGCCAAAATTGTCTCTTCTTCATTTATGATTTTCTCTGGACAAGTGCAACTACATGTCACTACTTCAATTTGGTCCCTTTGCTGCCGTTCATACCGCTGGGGCGGCGGTATTTCGTGCGCCAGCATTTTTTGACCGCTGGGTGGCGCTTTAACCACAGATTTTCAGCTTTGCCTTTTCACAATACTAGATAGACGGTTCTGTATGTGTACCTTATGTGATGGGATGTGTTCAATTAAAATATAATTTTGTTTTAGTTTTCTTAGTAATAAACATGCTTTTACACTATACTGTCTGTTTTAGAAAAGATACATGGTGAGATGTATAGCCCTAGGCTGCAACAAGCAAATATAAGAATTAGTTCTTTAGCCTTTATAGTGCCCTATTAAATTGCGTTGGGGTGAAAACAATGTTTTGATTTCTTTGACCATAATGGCGATGTTATTACCTCAAATCTTAAACATGTGCACATTTAAAAACCGCGGCACAGCACACACTACAAAATAATATTAAGATTATTGTGCCGGTGGAGCACTTGACCTTGTTATATATCTTATCAGTAGGCTGATTATTATTTATAACAGGCTTACAAATATTTGACCAATTGCCATTACATGTAAAACTCTCTCATGCACTCAGAACTAGTGGCAGTTATGAATTAAATAAACGGGCATACGCACGCAAAGTGAGCCGCATATTATCGTCTGTTCATTTTCTCTGTTCATTTCTCTTTCACACGCATGCTGAGAAAGAAAAAAAATCTGCTTGTTTAAAAAAGCGCATTATATCCACTAATCTATAATAATAACAATAAAATTTAGCTAATATATCCATGGTGCTTTGACTTGATATCTAGGTCAAAAGCAAAACTGTTACCTGTTGCACGGCAAAGGCTAGCCTATATTGTGGGAAAATAATTCACAACCTGAGGTGCGTTTCCCAAAACCATCGTTAGCCAACTAAGGTCGCAAGTTCCGTCGTTACAAACAGTTCGTTGATTTGGCGTTTCCCAAAACGAACATTTCCAAACTGCGTCGCAAACTACACCTCCGGAGCTGTAAAAACAGAGTTCCTGGCTGTGTTTTATTCCCACTTACCCCCCTATGCCCTATTCGTTATGTTTAGAACATTCTAACATTTAAACTTGGAATGATTAAAAATAAAAATATTTGAACAAAGCTGTAGGTGGCCTAGGTATTATTTAAAAGCGGACTTTACCTCACGTCTTCAAAGCTTGTGAAAACAAAAAAACAAAGCATACTTAATGCTTTTAATTATTGGATTATTTATTAAGTATCTGTACATGACATGGGCCTGTTGGTTAGAACATTTCTGCAGGTTTGCATGTGTCAAATTGTAAAAGTATACTTTTCAAAAAATAAATAATCAATATCTTCATAATAATAATAATAATAATCATCATCATCAATAATATTATAAATATTATTAATAAAGTTATTATTATTATTATTATTATTATCCATTTTGCTGTGATGGCTGTGCTGTGTTTGACTGCCAATAGTTTTTAGATTACTATGTTTAAAAGCGAAATTGTTAGGCTACATGTTGCACATGAGTACAATGTCGAAAAATATAATAAATGCACTGAATGCAAGTAACTGCGGTTTCATTATTTAGAAAAAGTAGTTCATCAAAAACAGTTATCGGTTCAGTTTGAAATTAAACTTGATAAACGGTTAATGATGGCACCTGATGTCCACAGAAACATTAGCGGGGCGTCGATTAAGAATAGGCTGCACTTCGAGTTTAAGTAATAAATCTTGAAAAAATAGATTTAGATATACACTTTTTCCCTACAGTCATTATCCAACATTATCCTGTTATCTCTTTGGTAAAAATGAAATTTTAAATGAAGCTTGATTAGAAGGATATTTATTATTTTACATTTTGGTTTGGGTAGAATGAGATAGTGGAGATATGCCATTCTGAAATATTTAACACTGCTACTTGTATCAAATGATGATTTTTTTTCTTAAAGCCGATGCGAATTGCTGTGGCGGGAGCGCATATATTTTATTAATCAGATTACTCTGAAACACTTAAAGGTTTTCTTTACTTAATATAAACCATCGTTAAATCATTTTCTTAAATAAAAGGGACTTATCTATTAAGTTTCATATAGCCTAGGAAAAAATATATGTTTCAGGTTTCTCTGGAGCAGTTGCGCTTACTGTTTGACGGCGTCAACCGAAATAGGATGTTATTAGATACGTTTTACAGAGTTATTACCGGAGAAATTCTGTTGCTGTCGGTTGAATAAATGAATATAATGATTGAAAATACATTGGCTAATGCATATACACATTTAATGTAGCTAAACACGTAGGCCAATATGTAATTTGTTTGCTTTGGTTGTCACCATTTTAATAGTTTCATGACGGTGCAATGGTGCGGTTCTGGGGTGCGTTTTCCAAACAACGACGTAGCTCGCAGCTGAACTATCATAGTGCGATGCATCGTTTGGCAAAAAAACGATGTAGTGCCGAGTGTTTCCCAAAACCTGTAGTTTCTCTGTCGCAGATCCATTGCTTGAACCATGTTAGTTATAACGTAAAAAGCCCATAATGATGCTCTAAACGGGGTGGAGGAACTTCTTTAGTGAACAACCCTATCATTTCTTTGTGCAAATTATATTGTTTTACACAAACACGCATTTAAAATAAAATCCAATATTAGTTTTGGTAAAAACATGCACTCGCTTTCCATATTAAATAAAATAAATGTAAATGGCACATATAGGGCCAATGTTTGCTTTACTAATATTAATGAGAGGTTGAACATTACATATTCTATTCTAAAACATAAAATCACTTACAAAAGCTAACAAATATTCTAATATCATATATAAATCATATCAATAAATAAATAAATAATGAGGGGATTTATTATAAATATATTTACTTTAATAATAATATTAATAATATTAATGATGATGATGATTATTATTATTATTATTATTATTTAGCATATTGTTTATTTATTTAAAAAAAAATACAATTTGACACATGCAAACCACAGCAGAAAGTACTAACCAACAGACCCATGTCATATACAGCAGAGAAACTTAATAAATAACCCACTATAAAATAAAATAATTAACGTTTGCTATGTTTTTTATTTTCACAAGCTTTGGAGACGTACTGTAACATAATTTCCGCTTTTAAATATACCTATAGCTTTCGCCATGAGGCTGTGTTCAAAATGATATCAATGTTTTCAAAGTGCACTGCGAAGGGAGCACAATTGTAAACATGAAGATCGCTAAAACTAAACTGTAAAAATACTTTGAAAGCAAATTACACCTAAGAGAGATTAACTTAATGCCTTTTATTTTTAATAATTCCAACTTTGAATGTTAGAATGTTCTAAATGAATAGGGCATAGGGGGGATAAGTGGGAATAGAACACAGCCAGGAACTATGCTTTTAACTACAGCTCCAGAGGTGTCGTTTCAAGGGCTCAAGTTTGCGACGCAGTTTGCGAATGTTCGTTGGAGCGATGGATTTGGGAAACAGCAAATCAAAGAACTATGTTTGTAACGACGGAACTTGCGACCTTAGTTGGCTAACGATGCTTTTGGGAAACGCACCCCTGTTTGATTATGATTTGACATTCTTTTTCTGTCTCTCTCTCTCTCCATGAGGTCGGAGAATATGGGTGAAGCAGGGCAACTAACATTGTAAATACAGATTAATTAGCTATATTAAGATGTCGCTAACATTTAACACTAGGTGGAAAATAACTGTTTAGGCCCTATAAAATATTTATTATTCTTATTATCCTTATTAAATTCCTTGTGACTCATTTCGTATATTTTATATACTTTATTAAAAATTTTAAACAAAACATTTCCTTTCTATTGAAAATAAATGTATTTCCAATCTGCTATGTGGGGGAAAAAAAAGAACGTGTTCATCAGTCGCTGGATTCGAACCGGGATCATGATCTATGGCCTCAAAACATGTTGCCAGGCATTTTACGAGCTACGCCACACCACCTACTCTCTTTGGCAGGAGGTACTCAACTAGCTTATTCCAATGAGGTGCGCTATTTGGGCAGCAGCAATTAAAATATAAAATAATAATAAAAAGGCCGCTTGCACGGCATCTGTGTGTAAAGATTATTACTTTATTTTTATATTACTATTATTATTCATTTATTCAAATTCTTTTCGGCTTAGTCCCTTTATTAACTTGTGGTCGCCACAGCGGAATGAACCGCCAACTTATCCAGCATATGTTTTACCAAGTGGATGCCCTTCCAGCTGCAATCCATCACTGGGAAATATTGTTTGTAGTAGTAGTAGTATTAATAATATTATTATTGCTGTTAGGCTATTTTCTGTAGCAACCTTGTAATTCATTTCAGTGTTTTCGGGTTGTTGTTTTTTCCGGTTAAAGCACAATAGGCCTTGCGCCATTAACACCTCAGACAGACAAGCATTTGGTTTGAGATGGGGGAAGGGGTATGTCTCCAGTATTTTTCTAGGCTAGGTTACAAATATTTGACCAACTGCCACTGCATGTAAAACATTCTCGTGCACTCAAAATAGGTTCCCTTTTGCTATTAATGGCGGTTATGAAATTAAATAAATATATCCGTGGAGTTTGTGTACCCGCACACAGAGACTAACTTTAATTATGCTAGATTCTAGCAAGTTTTAAGCATGGCAAAGTTGCTTGAGTCTATACTGTATGATCTGTCCCGCGACATTTGAATCACATCCAGATAAATTAGTCTAAATCTGAGATAATCGAAAGCCACACTGCTTTAGAAAATAAATAACTTTAGATGTCGAAACCACGCATTTTACACAACTACAAACACACATTTAACACATTTGGGATAATTATTTTTACCAATGATGCAGCATGGGGAGATTGCTAAATTTGCAGTAACTGTAGTGAAATGAGAACACAGCACTGGTCTGCAAAAGCACTTCTCTAGCGTGTAGCCTATCTGGGGTGCGATTCCGAAAATCCTTGTTAGCAAACTAAGGTCGCAAGTTGTGACGCTACAAAGATAATTCGTTGATTTGGTCCAAATCTGTCGTTCCAACAAACATTTGCAAACTGCATCGGAAATTTCTATGCTACACCTCTGGAAATAGTTGCTGGCTGGGTTCTATTCCCACTTATCCCCCCTATGCCTTATTCGTTTAGAACATTCTAACATTTAAACTTGGAATTATTTTTAAAATAAAGCGTTAAAGTCATCACTCTTAGGCATAATTTGCTTACAAAGCATTTTTACAGTTCAGTTTTAGCAATCTTCATGTTTACAAGTGCGCTCCCTTGCAGTGCACTTGAAACATAGGTCTCCAAAGCTTGTGAATATTAACACTACAATGGCCAAACATTTGGTTTGAGATGGGGGAAGGGGGATGTCTCCAGTATTTTTCACAAAGATGGAGAGACAAAATTCCTGGTTATCTTTTACCTACACACAGGCCGCAGGCCTAGTTATGTTTCTATGCACACCAACTTCTGGAATTAACTGTTAATTAAAATATCTATATTAGAAAAAAGCTTGAAAAAAGTTTTTTTAGGAAAATTATAGTGAAAGACTATATTGATTATTGAAAACCTATCAGGTAGTTTTTACATTTTCTTTGCAAATTGATGTTGGTGTCGTGAATGATTTGCATTCGTCAAAATTAATATTTTTTTACGTCAAAAACACAAAATACAACTGAAGTGCTGCTTGCTGAGCAGGAGCTACAACAGCAGAGAATTCCGCGTGGTCCTAAAGCCTTCTTCCGACAGTTATTTTCAAATATAGGCGCAAGGCGAACCAAACATTATTGTTGATTATTATTATATTAAAGATAGAGATTATTAAAATAAATATTTAGCAAAAGAGACATTTGTATTTCATACATTTCACCATAGGCAACCCAGTGGCGCAGTAGGTAGTGCTGTTGCCTCACAGCAAGAACGTCGCTGGGTCGCAGGTTCGAACCTCGGCTGGGCTGGGTCAGTTGGCGTTTCTGTGTGGAGTTTGCATGTTCTCCCTGGGTTCGCGTGGGTTTCCTCCGGGTGCTCCGGTTTCCCCCACAGTCCAAAGACATGCAGTACAGGTGAATTGGGTAAGCTAAAATTGTCCATAGTGTATGAGTGTGAATGTGTGTGTGGAAGTTCCCAGAGATGGGTTGCGGCTGGAAGGGCATCCGCTGCGTAAAATCGTTCATTCCGCTGTGGCGACCCCGCAAGGGACCAAGCCGACAAGAAAATGAATGAATGAATATTTCACCATGCGTTTCATCTGATAGGCTAATCTTTATAGCCCCATTAAACACATTGTCAAAACCCACACAGAATTTTTCATATATATAAAAATGAAAAAAGGCAGTAATGTTAATTATTAGACTCCATTTTGTTATATAGCCTATATGCGATGTATAGCCAAGGTTCTCTCTTACAAAGTCTGAATGAAAACGTTTTTCAAAACTCTGTTTCCATGGTAGAAAAGGAAGCTTTCCTTTTTTATTTCTGAATGAAGGGGGAATCTATCTCAGTCTAATTATTATTTTTAATGTTTAGCCTATACACTGTGAAATAGTCTAATCCAATCTTTTATTTTAAGATAGAAAATCACACTAAATGAATTTTAGTGAATTGTTTTTATCCCGAGATAAATAACATTTTAGAATTGCATTTCAAGCTGTCGGGATCTCCTCATGGTTGAATTTGGTGGTTATCCGAAAAAAGAACAAATATCACCGCGCAGTAGTTGCTTTTTAGATGTAATTTAGGCCTTTATTCAGCTGACAGCGCAAGCACAGCCGCGATACCGAGAGAAAAAGTAAATAATATATCAATTAATATAAACAACTCTGGCGCGCACAATGAACCGCGAGTGACAGAAACAGAAATTAATTAAAATAATTTAGCCCACTTTGCAGCTTTCTTTTAAATATAGCAGGCCTATATAAAATAGCAGACAGACTGTTTTGATGAGGTGTTTTCTTTTTTATAATCCGGATGTATTTCAATATAATTTTGATGAATTAGCTATAACTTTTGACTGCCTTTTCCTTTTTCATGCTGTCATGCCACATTATATTTCACACGCATATGCAAGGTGACTGCAATGGAAAATAAAACATAAAAGATAATTATAATTTGGAGGAGAACTGTGACGTTTTGAAAACTGAACTGAAACTAAATGATTAAAAATAAACTTTCGGGATTTAGGCTAATTTATGTCCTGCGGCAAAATTACTTTTATTATAATTTTAGTGATCTGCTTAAGGTAGGTCAGTTTATTTTTATGCTTTTTATGAAGTAGCATTCAACTTAAGAGCTCTTTAGACCATGCGCCGGACGTTTCTCCATGTTTCGCTGTTAATGTCTTTAAGTAAATAATTATTTAGGCGGTTATGAAATTAAATAAATGTTCATTCTCTGTCAATTTCTCTTTCACACGCATGCAGAGCGAACAGCCTGCATAAAGAAAAAAAATCTGCTTGTTTAAAAGAGCGCATTATATCTACGAATGTCTAATAATGATAATATTAAGCTAATAATATATCCATAATGCTGGGATGCCTTGTGCTTTGACTGGATATCTAGTTCAAAAGCAAAATTATTACCTGTTTACAACCCCATCATTTCTTTGTGCAAATTATATTGTTTTACACAAACAAGCATTTAAAATAAAATCCAATATTAGTTTTGGTAAGGGCTCGTTTTTATATAAACTATAAATGTCTTGCAGTGATGCGTATTTATGCCAGTCTATAAAAAGATAATATAGCTCGAAATACTTAAAAATTTTAGAGAAAGTATGTCAAGTTTGCACAACCAATGTATGGTCTTATTAACCTGCAACCTATAATTAAACATCATGTAGCCTACTTTTTGATTACTTGACCTGCATGCGGATTAACCGGCACCCCTACACCCGTAGCAATGCTGCGCAAGGCGCTAAGCATTTGTTGTTTGCTAGTTTCAGCTCGACGCTTTTTCAGTTTATTCATGACAGTTTGCGTTTTTATAATGTTGTTATTATTGTTAATATTATTATTAGCAGTATTATTTACTATTTGTAAAAAATATTTGCCCACCTGTCAGGTTTTAGACAATATGGGGTGTAGCATGTGTGTTTGGAAATAACTCAGTTTTTGGACAACACTTTATTATTATTGTTCATTTATTCGTTTGCTGGAAATTAGAACTAAATTTAGAAATAGTTTTGAAACAACTCTTTGTGCTAAACAAACGAAAATAATTATGTATAGGCTAATGGATGTCTGTGCGTATAACACCGTTGCTTATCCATGAGAGTGAAAGTGAAAGTAAAAAATTAGGAGGCTCTTCTCTCATTCTCATGAGCAGCAATAAACAACACTTTAAAATATAAGCAGTTTTATTGTTATTTTCTAAACTACTAGTGTTTTGAATTTAATAAATGCATAATAATGGTGATAATAACTGTGAAACCATGATTATTCTTCAGACTATAATCGTACAACCAAAATCTATAATCGTTGCATCCCTAATTGTTACGCAGTTTAAAACATTACTGTGGTGGGAGCGCATATATTTTATTAATCTATTTGCTCTGAAACACTTAAAGGTTTTCTTTACTTAATATACAAAAATGAAATTTTATTATAGCTGATGAGCCTACAAAAGTTGATACGTAATTTGTGTAGTTGTATGTCTTTATGTTGAATTCATATGATAATATCCAAAATAATAAAAAGGCTGCTTGCGCGGCATCTGTGTGTAAAGATTATTATAAACTACTACAACTAAATGATTATGCAACACCCTTAACTTTACAAGAAAAACATATGGGCGATCATAAGCAACAAATCCTAGAAGGGTTTTTCATTCTTTCTTTCTTTCTCTTACTATTACTATTATTATTATTATTATTATTATTATTATTATTATTATTATTATTATTATTATTATCAGGCTATTTTCTGTAGCAACCCCTGTAACCAATTCCGTGTTGTTATTATTATTATTATTATCTATTTTGCTGTGATGGATGTGCTGCGTTTGACTGGCAATAGTTTTTAGATTACTATATGTTTAAAAGCGAAATTGTGACATGTTGCACATGAGTACAATGTACGTAGAAAAATATAATGAATGCACTGAATGCAAGTGCGGTCTGCAGTTATCTTACTCGTTCCCAGTTCCGTGACGTTTTGAGGTTTTTCAAAACAAAATCGATATGGTAACAGTACTTAAGCTGTTAAAATAAGATTACAATATATTTTCTGGTGTTTAATTTTGCATGAGCAAACGGCAGTATACCCGAAATTACATAGTTTTAAAGATTATCATTCAGTCTACCTTCAGCGCATGTGAGAGGTTGCCTCTTAACAAACTATTTGACTGTGTTTTTTTTCCGACTATATCTGCGAAAGTAAAACAACAAATTATACTTTAAAGGAGAACATTGATGTTTTGGAAAAAAAAAAACTGAAATGAAACTAAATTATTAAAATTTCCTCAGGGCCAAAGCGGGTTGATTTTTAAAATATTAAAGATATAGATTAATAAAATAAATATTCAACAAAAGAGACATACATTTCATATTTCACCATGCATTTCATATGATAGGCAAAACTTTATCAAGCTGTCGATATCTCCTCACGGTTGAAATTGTTTGATATCCGAAAAAAAGAACAAGTATCAGCGCGCAGTCTAGTTGCTTTTTAGATTTATTTTAGGCCTATATTCAGCTGACGCACGCACAGCCGCTATACTGAGAGAAAACGTAGGCTAAATAATATATTCTTTAACCTAAACGACTCAGAAAAACTTTGGCTATATAGCCTACTCGGAGAGGACGAAATGACATCTAAACTGGCTGCAAAATATATACACCATAGTTAATCAACGCATTTGCCTTATTTAAAAAATCTACTCGTTTTAGTCCTGCAATTATGATAACTTTTAGAGATAATGTCTGTTTTTATCAACTTTTCTGTCATTTATTTCTCATTTGTTAATTATTTTATATATACATTATTAATTTGTTGATTTTAATATATTACAGGCTATTTTATATACATATCTAAAATCCTTTGGCATTCAAATTTGCTTTGAACTTGAAAAGAGAGAGAAGCAGACCTGTCAGTGTGTGCACATTGCTCCTGAATAGCATTTCTTTTTCATGTCAGTCTTTACTTTAACCTATCAAAAAGAAAAGTGTCATAATAAATACAATTATTATTAAAAATGAAATTATGATTTGTTTATTGCATATACTGTAGCTAACTGTTTATGCGATGTGGGTAAATGGTGTGTTTCAATCCGGCTACCATCGCATACTTCAAACCTGCGAAAGCACTGTAATTGATACAGTTTTCTCCAATAAGGTGGTGCAATAAATACATTTCAATTTTTATTAAGTGTTGTTCACATTAAATAATAATAATAATAATAATAATAATAATAATAATAAACATTAGTTTAAAAAGTATTTTGTGACATGTCGGTTTCAGTCGCGGTCCATGTGCGCGCTGCGTGTAATAAAGACAATGACAAGCCTTAAGGTTCATGTTGACTTTTTGTAAAGTATAGGCCACTACATAGCATATAACAATTTTGTTGTTTACATATGATATTGTATTAATTTGAATACATGTTTTATAAGCTGTAAAATGAAAGCCTCAGTTTTCTGCGAAATTATTATTATGCAAACATCAAGAAAAACTTTGGATTTGTTTGATTCGTAAATTAGGCTACATAGGCTATTTAAAATTGTATATTATATAAGCCTATACATAGCCTATTTGTTGAGTTTATGACACGGCTCCAGGCAGCAGAGGCGATCAGCATCAGCAACTTGTCTGTCAAACTGTGACCAGGAATATCCTTCTTTCTGTTAATATAGGCTTCTCTGAAACAGTGAATATTTCACTTTAATTTTATTTATGCTAGATTTTTATTCTTATTAACAAACCAACACAATCTCAAGGCAACTCGTGTTTTGGTGCTGAAGCATACTATAGCAGACTTGTTTTAAAGCACTTCACCCCAAAGGTTATTTGTTATTATTTATTCCTTTAAATAATGTAGCCTGGTTGTCTTTTTAATGATTAGTGAAGGAATCATAATGCTATGTTTCATTGTTTATCTTTATTTACAAGTAGTAGAGTTTTTACAGCTAATGTATAAGCTATTTCTGTCCGTTCGCATCCCGTCCCTTTGTGCCACCTGGCGGCATAGTCGCAAACTGCGGTCATACCTAAAAAACACGTGCTTTTTTTTCAATGCGGCAGCGTTATATTGAACGGCGGTAATAGTCATTTTGAACTCTCACCTACTGTACGCAGAAAGCCCTTAAACGCAGCTGGTGTGTTACGCAAATTACTAACAGTGCACGAGGACACATCCTGAAAACAATTCAAATTTACTAATAGAATAATGAGTTTGAGAAGAAACTTCTGCGTATGTATGTGTTTTTATAAAGTTTTTATAAATTTAAATGTGCATATAAATACAAAGAATGTACACAATTATTAGTCAATGAGACCCATTGTCAGAGACTTTTAGCTTTTATTAGCATTTTAATTGAATATAAGCCCTTATGGTGCAGCTCTATGGGTAGGGTTGTAATGACAATTAATTTTAATTAAATTCTGGTACAGTTAGAAAGTAAAAACACAAAAGTTAAATTAGCTTTTATTATTATTATTATTATTATTATTATTATTATTATTATTATTAACATTTGTAAATATCAACATTTGTAAATTATTTAAAAAAATGCCTCACTGGTGTAACAAAAAATAGATATATAAAAATTAAATACAATTTTAGAACATAATTTTTCCAATAAATTAAATAATAATAATAGAAAAAGTGTTAACAGTTCATGTCCTGAGGGGGAGGGGTATTAAATAATGTTACCTGAACCTAATTAATGTCATAAATGAACAGCACTGGTAAATATAAATGTATATTATAAGATAATGAACAGTTTTAATGCCTTTGCATGCATGTCAACCTGCTCTTAGAGATTCTGAAAACCAACATATAATAAACTGTCACAATCCATAACAGTGGCACTTTAAACGATAACATTAGCTGACTGGCTGATAGAAGCCATTTCTCTTTTGACACAGCTGTTGTTGAGGATGATGCTGATTTTTCAGGGACAAGCTGGCATAAACTTTTATTGTGCCTCCATCTTCCTTCTCTCAAGATCTAACAACAACAACAACAACAACAACAACAAGTTATTTCTCACCTAAGCTGTGAGATGTAGGGCAGACACTGGAGAAATCCTCTCACTTCACTCTCTTCATCTGTCCAGTCTATCAGCTCTACTGGTTTCTTCTCTGTTTGGATTTTCAGCACTTCTAGGAGGATGGAGCTCTTTCTCTCGGAGAGGTTTATTCTCCAGACTGCAAATGACATTGGAATCAGGGCCCAGAAATTCTAACAAAAACAGTACATCAAATGTATCTTTATACATTTACATTTGTCTCACCATTCACAGGTACTGACGTTTCTTCACTAGGCTTGCTGGTGATCTCTTCATAGACAGCAGAAACTCTAACTCTATAGCAGGTGCTGTGAGGTACAGTTAAAGTACATTCACACTCAGGTCCCTGTGTTAACACTGATGACCAGCCCTCCAATCCTGCTTCTTTATACTCAACCAAATAATGCAGCACTGGACAATCAGCTTCTGCCTTCTGCCACGTGACTCTAAGAGTGTCTCTGCTTAGCCTATCCACAAAGGGTTGCCCAGGTGTTGCTGCAACAGCTGTCTGAAAGTTTGTAATCCTACTAAAGGTCATACAGTCCTGTTCAACAATTATATACCTCAGCTGATATTGATGGCCTGGGTTTAGATCTGATATAATACAGGTTTCTCTAAAACCTGTGGCATCAAATTTTATTTGTTTCCAAATACTATTCCTTCCATCATCACCCAAATCTCTATGCTCCACCATATAGCTCTCAATGTTTTTGTTGTGTGGTTGATTCAGTTTCAGAGACAGACTGGTGTGTTTCACCAGAATTGATTGAGCAAAATCTGGTTTTGTTCCAAATGTCACATTTCTGCTTTCAATCCTCCCATCATGATAAAACTGCACAGAGTATTCTGGAAAGTCATCACCAGTTATTGAAGAAGCAATGAACTTGGTTTGCTCTGCATCTTCGTTTGCAGCAATAAACAGTTGTACTTTAATAAGCACTTTTGATTGACGTTAATAGGCGTAAACATAAGTGAATCATTATATACAATGTGTTCAAATTTGGTATGATTTTTCAGAGCGGTGAGAAAGGAATCTTCAGAATTTGGTGAAAAAAGAGTGAGACACATCACTCTGGTTATCTGAGGATCACTTATGATCTGCTGTAACTCTGCCTGTGATTTGACAAGAGTGATGTCTGCAGCTCTGCAGTCATTCAGAATCCTCAGTTCAGTTTCCTTATTCTCCAGCCACTGGTTTGTTTTCTCTGCACTGAATGGTGATTGCTTGTATCTCTCTAGAAGCTCTTGTAAGCTCTCTATTTTCCCTTCTTTAATGTTAACAGTTTCTGTGATTCCTTTTTGAAAAGTTGTCTGGTACTCCAGCAGAAGTTCTGTGAACTGTAGAAGTTTATCCTCCAGAGTCGGAAACCATGTAATCACCTTTACATTGACAAAGTCAGTTATCATGTCCTGACACATCATTATTTGTTTTCTCAGATGTTCCAGAACATTCTCAACTTGATGCTTCAAGTTTTCACTGACTCCACTCAGAGCAGCATGCACAGGGCTCTTGACCAGCTTCTCCAGAGGGTAGAGCCAGACCTTCAGAGGAATGGCTTTCTCTCCTTTGGATCCAAGGAGCATTGGCAGAGAACCATAGATATCTACAGACTTATCAAAAGACACTGGACTTTTCCAGTCACCCACATCAATGTACAGACTACAAGAAAATGATGAACTTTTTGCTTTTTCAGCTGCATTCAAGCATGAAATTATGTGGTTTGAACAAAAGGTAGAAGTCATAGTTTTTAAAACATCAGCAATTTCTGTGTTTTTGTCATGATTAGAGCCACTACTATCAAAAACAAAAAACGCCTGGGCTCCATATTGCACAGCTGTAATCACATGTGATGATGTGGTTTGACCAAACACTGCAGATAGTGCGGATTCCTGTAAATGTCTTTGGCTGATCATGTCCAGTCTGGTGGTATTTCTGTAATGTAGCGTAGCTCTTTCCTGATATTGTGATTGTTCTGGGTGGTTTAGAAAAGCTGCAGCCCCATTCAATTTTATTTGTCCAGTCTGAGTGCCGACTTGCAACACTGGGGACATTTCAAGGACTCTGAACCTTTCATGAGGGGAGTCATTTTCCAACACCTTCACATGTGTTTGTGGCCGAGGCAAAGATACTTTCAAACAGGCTAACATATCTTCATCCCATTTGAAGATATCTGCAAACACATTACATTTTAAACAGAAAATTATTTTTGAATGGGTTTGAATGCTCTATTTGAACATTTCTGCAATCTCTTAAACTGGCACTATTTAAATTACACAATAGCTGTAAAAACTGTAATCGTAACTCTTGCCACACTTCCTTTTGCCTCTAAAACTTACCTTGGCAAAAAGAATTGTTCTGGCTGTCATACAACATTCCAAGCCTCAAAGGGCGACCTAGAGCTGCCATCTCAATGACATCAGAGGGAAAATCTGAAAATTATACAAAGACAAAATCATTTTTAATAAACATTACAAGCCAGATTTACAAAACAGGTCAAATTTACGCACGTGCACAATTCCGAAATAGTGCCAACGGGCGTGGAAATTTCTGTTAGTGAGTTACAGACAACATGCAAATAAAGGAACACAGACGTAACATCTCATTTACACATTAACTAGTGCAATGTGTCTACCAAGTGCAGCACAACATAACATATGGCTCGTTACCACTAACTGGTACAGTACGGTACGGGTCACCTTTATCAGGCTTGCGTTTCCACTGCTAAAAGGGTACCAATGGTACTCTTTTGGTGGGTGTGGTGTACAACAGAAAGTTGCAGTCAACGTCATTTTCGCTCGAGAAAATGTCTAAAGTAAAGCTATACGGGTCGCTCACATATCATATTAGAAGCACTTCTCACAAAACAGATACTTTACACACATAAATAATTCTGTATAAATGTTTATTACTAACTTTTCTTTAAACATGAGTTGATTATAACTGCAGATCAATGACAGTGCGAAATAGCCTACTGTAATGTCTGCAATTATATAAAATAAATAAATGCAACATATTTGAACACATACAGACCATTACAGTCTCCGATATGTTACCAATTACAGAAAAACTACACACCGCTACACACCGACGACAACAAAAATTAGTTTGAGACCTGGTCGACCAGCGCTCGTTATTATATGTATAAATAACTACACTGTTTTCTCTCGGCTGTGTATTAAAACATGGTGGCTTCTTTGTTTTCATTCTGGCTCGTTGCTCGTTGTTTGGTATCCTTTCGAAAGGGTGCCGAACAAGTGATACAGTATGGTTCGGTTCGGTAGGCCTTTTGACAGTGGAAACGGCCATAAAAGCGTACCGAACCGTACCGTACTGTACCACTCAGTGGAAACGAGCCAATAGTGGCAAATCAGCAGAGCTGAGGCTCATAATGTGCAAGTGATCTACAAATGGGGAGGGGGTTGCTGGTAAAGGAGGGCTAGACAAATATTTTGGTGTGCTAAGAAAACAATCAATATTCAGATTTTTATAGAATAAAAGCAGATGTGGTGCACGCGTTTAACAAAAGTATAATCTCATTTGAAGTTTTATTTATTGTCAAAGAATAAGCATATTCACAAATAAAGACTCAAGTTTAATATAACTGACCAAAAGTCAAAAACCTTTTACATGCAAAGGTAAAAGTCTTCAGAATGAGACAGCACCATGCACTAAGCTATTCACACACCTTTTCTATGTTTACTTGCAGTAAGCTGTACCTGACTAATATCTGACAAGATTTATGTGAGGCATTTCACAAGATTTTACATTTTGCCAGTTCAGGGAAAAGGAGAACTGATTGCATGCTGTCTGTGCCCCAGGATCACTCAAGCGAGAGAGTGCATCATTTGTGTCATCATTTTCATCAGTAACTTCAAGACCATGGATAGAGCATGTGAAAATGTTGACTATGAAGTACCAGTTTAAAAGGCACCAATATGTTTAAAAGATTTTCAAAAAATTAAGGGTTGCAATAATCTGGTATATGTCAATACTTTACTTATCCTAGCTGTTTGTTCCAAGTAATCTGTTAATTCCTTAGGCAAATTGGAAATAACATGGCATAGCAAATAATATGTTTGAATTATGTGGTCCTTTGGCATTTAAAATTATTTAATCTGTATGGAAAAAAACCTCCTTCCCTTTCTACTGTACCATGTGCTCTCTGTTGTCTTTGGGGTCTTCTCTGGGTAACAACAACTAGAGCCATTTCAAGCGCAAAATTAAAGACATGCTTTTTTAGGCATTAATGTCACAAGTACACATAACTTGAGGAGTGCAAATGTTAGCAAATGACATTGTGTAATTCATTTAAATACTCTGAATGGGAAACTCCTACAAATACATATTCGATTAAATCCGGCCGTAAATATGCAAATATAGTTTTGACATGCATTTTTAAGATCTTGTTTGTGATTCACTTAAAATGTTAAAACTTGGGATGATAAATAATAAAACAGATTAATTGCATGTAATTCTGATCTGTAGTTAACAAACAGCAAAAAAGGGATCATGTAAAATACATTTAAAAAAAGATTTGTATACATTTTGCAATTAAATCCATGTGAAGAAAATGCATTTACCTACCATTACAATGAACTTCAAATCTTTTGCACAAACGCCTTGAGGTCTGTAAAAAAAAAGACATTAAAATTAAATTATTTTAAACATTACTTACAAAAGTATCGAAACATTTACTCCAGCTGGTGAGTTATCTAAAAAGCATAGTTACCGCTTCTAGTTCAGTCACTCTTGTAACTAAATCTCTGATTTCATTTTGTGATTTTTCCTCTTCTTTGTGTGGAAAAATAATAGCCTGAGCACAAAACAGCATTAGTAGTCTAAGTCATACATTATTATGTTTTTATTATAATTTTTTCAGTGACCTTATCATATAAGAGCAAAAGAGAATTACGAATAGACATTGTGGGGTCCCCAAGAGAGACTACTTACCTCCACCAGGTTGTGGCTCTGCAGTGCTGGTACTGTATAGTGTTGTCTGATGTGGGTTTCACAATAAGATGCAGTGCAGGTCAAACAGGATTTAACAGCTTTGAGCTTCATCTCAGTACAGATATCACAGGGCACATCTTCAGGGCCAGCATAGCACTGAGCTGGAATAGCAGGACTAAAGCCTGCCTTCAGAAGTTCCTCAATCACTTTAGTCAAAGCCAGATTTACATTCAACACCGGACGATCTCTGAACCTCTTTCTGCACTGAGGACAAGCATAGCCCTGAGGTTGTGTTGGTTTGCTCCAATATATCTCAATGCAGTGTTTGCAGTAACTGTGTCCACAAGGGATGGAAACTGGATCTTTGAAGACCTCTGTGCAAACCGAACATCTGTAGTGATCCTCGGTCAGCAGAGTGGCTGAAAGTGTGCTGTGGAAACATCTTTGGTTATTACACACTCAGTGATGGTAAGCACAGAATGAAAAAAACCTACATGTAAACTTTAAAAAAAGGTCAAATCGCAGTGCAACATTAAAAAAAAAAAAAAATTTCATTTTCATTACTCATTTCATACACCTTCAAAATGTTCTTGTTCAGGAGTTTATCTATTCTTAATGTTCAGAAGATTTTAGACTTTTTAAATGAATGCCAACAAAATTCAATGAAAGCCCATCTAATATAATCATGTACCTTCTAAACTCGTGATTGTGCGCTTCGTTTCTGAATGCGATTGGTCGATCCATTGACTGCTCACTTTTCAGAGATGTTAAAGAAGGTGCTGGAGATGTTGCTTCATGCGGTTCATTTAAACTTTCAGGAGAAAGATGCATGAGTTTAACAATGCTATATATAGTATATATAGTTATAGAGAGACATTTAAAATCAGAAATATGCTATGGCAAACAAGCAGTTTTGCAGCTAAAAACACAATTATTTAATCCTCTAAATAAGTAAATACTCATACTTGTCTGTCATGTCACTTCGTGCTCTGCTGCTGAATGCTATCGGTTGATCCATTGACTGATCACTTTTAAAAGACATTAATGATGGAGCTGGAGATGGTGCCACATGCAAAACCCTTTGTTACATGGAGAGAGAAAGAAAAATATGACATTGGATTAGGAAATAGGATTTGCAAATAGGACTTTCAATGTTCATACAAGCATGTTGTATACTCGAATGTATATGTTTAAGCATATGTACAGTATATGCACAATACAAAAAAAAAAAAAAAAAAAAAAACTTTCATACTTTTTAGCACCGTAAGTTTCAGTTCTGTCTTTGAATGCAATTGGTCGATCCATTGATTGGTTACTTCTTAAAGACAAATAAGAGGTTGCTGGAGATGGAGCTTCATCTGGTCTAAAACTGTCAGGATGAGACACAAACTTTATATTTAAACTATGTACAAGAAAGTGTGTAAGAAATGGATAGTACGTGCCTGATAAATTTAATGAGGGAAAACAGAACAGAACATTCTCAAAGACATCATACCCAGTGTAACTAGAGGGTCCACTGTTGAATGCAATCGGCCGATCCATTGACTGATGACTATTCATAGACTGAAATGATGGTGCTGGAGATGGTGTTTCCTCTAGTCTCAAACTGTGAATGAGGTTACATTTATTACAATGAAATATAATACAACAAAATAAACTATTTTTACTTTTAATGTTTTTGGCAAATAATATCAGATGTCAGCATTCAGGAACCAATCTGAATAAATCCACTACATCTGTTATCTGATCATCTGTCAGTGAACATATGACATCAGTAAACACATAACATCAGCTTCTGTTTCAAGAGTTTTAGCACTGATGATTGATTATAAAGCAAGTTTGGCATGCTGTCTCGGGAGAGAGCCCTGAGCCCAAAAGGTCCGTGAGCCCTGGGCTCCCTCCCGTTTGCAGGGCGAGAGGGGAGCTTTGAGCTCAGGTAGATCTCGAGAACTCCCCTGTCGTAGTGATTGAAAGGCAGATAGTAGTTCTCTTTAACGAGATAGGTACTAGGTAGGGAGCAAGTCTATAGTGTTGATTAGTCAATAATTTAGGTTGCATGTTTTTAATCGGTGGGAGGAAACTGGAGAACCCGGGGGAAACCCACGTGAGCACGGGGAGAACGTGCAAACTCCACACAGAAATGCCCGCTGGTTTGGTAAAGCCTAGAACCATTGACATAGGGGTGGAAGGGGGGGATTCTTCAAATCGAAGATGACTGTAATAAGAAACCCTGGCTCTTTATAGTGGGTTAGGGATCGTCTGATTGGTTGGTCATACGTGGTTAATGCGTAACCAGCCGTGTTCAATCATAATCACGTGATCCTCTCGAAAATAGTTTATAAATAAACTTCACTTAAAATTATTTGTAAAACCATACCAAAATATCATTTTCTCATTACGTGTTGAAATAAAATTACTGTGAATTAAGTATAAATCAACAATAGGTTATGAATTTATGAAAAAAATTGTTATGAAATTAACGATTATTCCTTTGTGTGTGTGTGTGTGTGTATATATATATATATATATATATATATATATATATATATATATATATATATATATATATATATATATATATATATTCCTATAAAACTTCGCTGCCACAAATATAAAAAGCACAACTTGAAATAAAACTGGGTGGGGATTAGATACTAAGAATCCTATACTTGTTATATAATAAAAATTTTGATTCCTCTTATTGTCCAATTTCTGCCTGCACATTTTTTTCACTCGCTACTCTGCAACTTCATCGCTGGAGAGCACCTTCAGTAATAATCGAAACATTTGTTCAGAGATGGACCGCAAGATGTGCTCAAAAGAGTGGCTACATGTAGTGAAGAACGATGTCAAAGCCAAGTGTAATAATTGTAATAAACTATTAAGTTATAAAGCAGTGTCGCGACCAACATGACAAAGCATCTGCGGTTGGCTCACATATACTCACAAACATCAAATTAAAAGAATGGCATGTTAGGTTCATTGTGCATCCTGTGGGTGCAACCAACAAGAGTTGTGCATTTTAGTTTAACTGTTTAAGCGTGCTGAGCAGTGCTAGTTTATTTAAATATGTTGAGGTGAAACTAAACAGCGCATTCTCTCCGCCTCCTCATTCATAAACAGCGGGACACACTGCTGAAGCACGCAGAAGAGACGGCTTTACACTTATTCTTAATCTTAGCTTTTGTATTGGACTCGAAAGAATATATTACAGTAGAATCTTTTAACAGTCTAGACATGTTTAATCTTTTCCTTTTGCAAAATTCCTGTAATTTCTCTTCTGCAAATTAGATTTTTTTTTAAATCTGCTTGATTCTTTTAAAACCGAAAGCAGCGCCCGTAAATTGGTGTTTTTCCAGAAGATGCACCTTTATGAATGTTTTATTTTGTGTATAGTCTTTAGCGTGCTTTTTAATAATTTTATTCTATTCAAAGCAGCACTCAGGCACGGATTTATCCTCAAAACGTGGCATGAGAGCGATGCATGTGTTGGAGGATTGCTTTTTTTGCGCGCGATCAAAAGACAGGTAATTTAATTACTTTTGATGTGCTAAAATATTTGTTAAACGAATGTTATTTTTTTAAAAGCATATATTAAAACAGTAAAACTGAATAAAGTGCATGGTCTAATCGGAAATAAAGGAAATTAGTTATCTATTTCATTATTTAATGCATAAAATAGGCTAGTCTTTTTATAAAGTGAGTTTGATCTGAAACTTTTAATTGCATTTTCTTTTCTTATATAAATATAAATAATAAAAGTTGCATCAGATTGATGAAAACGAACCTGAATACCCGTGTGAACAGGGCCACAATGACTTTTGTTTTACATTGCAACACTTGGATACAGTGTCTTCTGTCTACATGACTGGCAAACGTGTCAGAAAAAAACTGCGGAATCTCTGCGAATATTTGGTTAACTTATAAAACAAATGTTGTCTGGTTTAGTGATGTTAGTAATGTATAGAAAAATGCAAAGCAGAATTCTCTTGAGCTCATTAACCCACTGATGACAGCCACTTTGCTTGTTAAACAAGCCAGGTTTGTTGTGTTACCTTGGGAGGTTTGGACTGAACAGGAGCAAAGGCTACCTGATCAACATTGCATTCCTCGAAAAAAACACTTGCAATCTAGATGCAGTCACGTCATGCCTGTGATGCGGTACAATCCGTAAACTCCACCCATTAAAATGACGACTTGGTCTTTAAACTGTAAAATCGCAACGATATTTAATAATTGATCGTTGGCCACAAATATCGTTATCGTGATAATAATACGATTAATCGTGCAGCCCTAACTGGCAAGTGATGACAGTCACACCAAGAACCAAAAGTAGCCTAACCCGATGAACATTATTAGTGCTACAACTTCAAAATATTTTGGCAAAAATAATGAAACGTATCAGGTGGACAGTACAAATACAAATTTCAGATACAGCACCTTGATGTATGTGTTAAATATGTGGGGGATTGTTTACATTTTTTATTCATTTTGAATGACTTTCATTCATTTTTATTACCGATGCTGAGTCTTGATTGTCATACTGTCTGATGTTATGACAACTGAGATCGTACAGTGTGACATGGGGATCATATTCATACAGAACATTCATAAAGACAATTGCAACAATAAATAATTTAATTGTTCATACCGTTTAGCATTGTAAGGATAAGTATTTTCTTTGAATGCAATTGGTCGATCCATTGATTGGTTGCTTTTTAAAGAGAAATATGAGGCAGAAGGAGATGGAGTTTCATTTGGTCTAAGACTGTTGAAAGAAAAAGATGAGACATGGGAACTCTGTAAAACAAACTTACAAAATATGTCAGAAAAGGACAGAACCACACTTTGTAAGCACACCAGCTAAAACAGTAAATTCTCAAATGATTCATACCCAGTGTCAGGGGTTGCATTTCTGAATGCAATCGGCCGATCCATTGACTGATCACTTTTTACAGAGAGGTATGAGGGTGCTGGAGATGGTGCTTCAGCTAGTGTCAGACTATACAAGTACAAAATAAAGTTGTGATCAAATAATAACAATGACATAAAAAATGGCCACAGCTGTACTCAGAATGTTAAACAGAAAAAATTAAGGATGTTTAAAACAAGAATGTAAATTTAACATTTTAAAACTAGAATTTTTGCCTTATTAAAATTTGGCAAAAGTAAATAACTACCCAATTTAACTACAAGTTTCACTATTGAAGGGAGTTGGCTGGTCCATTGACAGATGAATTTTCATGCTAAATCAAACAAGCAATTCCAGACAAGTGGTTTGTCATTAAACTATAAGCACTCCTTATTTAATAAGGATAAATAATCATACTTCTCTCCCATGTAACTTTGCTTTTCATTGTTGAATGCAATCGGTCGATCCATTGACTGATGACTTGTCATAGACAGGTGTGAAGGAGCTGGAGATGGTGTTTCATCTGATCTCACCCTTTAATACATGGAGAAAACATGAGATTGTAATGGGTTACTGGGGATTTAAAGAACATAGCATTACGTGCACTTGAGCTGAACAGTTATTTAGTTAAACATGATGGAAGAGAAAAACAATTTTAAAATTACATATGAGATATATTTTGCCAAGCAAATGGTTTAGTAGATAATAAAATGATCTGTCATTATTATACAGTAGGAACTCTGTCTTAAACCGGCTAACAGAGTAAATGATTCTACCTTTCTCCCATGTAACTTTGCTTTTCATTGTTGAATGCAATCGGCCGATCCATTGACTGATGACTTGTCATAGACAGGTGTGAGGGTGCTGGAGATGGTGTTTCAGCTGATCGCATCCTTTTGTACATGGAGAAAACATGAGATTGTTACAGGTTACTGTGGATTTAAAGAACATAGCACTAAGTGCACTGGAGCTAAACAAGTTATTTAGTTTTTTAAAAAATATGCGAGAAGAAAAATAAGTTTTAAAACACTTAAAAGATGAATTTTGCCAAGCAAGTGGTTTTGTAGATAATAAAAAGATGTCATTTTATTATTGTACAATAAGAACACTACATTTAGCCCCCTGACAGAGTAAATGATCATACTTCTCTTCTATGTAGTTTTGTGCTCCTCTGTTGAATGCAATCGGTCGATCCATTGACTGATCACTTTTTACAGACAGAAATGATGGAGCTGGAGATGGTGCCACATGCAATACCTCCCTTTGATATACAGTATGGAGAGAGAAAAAAGATGTTAAAATAAAGAAGTTAAAATAATAATGTTAAATACAGACATGATCCTTATTGGAATAATACATATTATCCATTTATTTATGAGCAAGAACTAGTTTAGTATTTAAAACTGGACTATACATTTTTAGACTTGATGAATAGATCCATGCACAATTATCTGTGTGCTGCGAACTTATTTGCATACTTCTTATCACAAACAAATTATTTTAATTTACTGAGAAAAAGCATAAACTTCAGAATTAAATGACTGAGCAGCACGTTTACAAATTCAGACATGTTTGTAAATAAAAAAAATCTGTTCTGCATTAATACTCCAAAACAGACAAATAAAGAAACTGCAATATTTTACCGTTCGCACTCCACCTTCTCCATATCTTCTTCTGATTCCTGCATGTCCATAACATCATTTAGTAGTTATCTCAATCGCACAATCTTCTGGGAGAAAACAAATTATTTTAAAAACAATTAAAATAAAAAATAAAAAAACAAGCTAATCAATTAAGATGAACCAGTGATTGTAACAACTATGACTCATACCGACTATTCTAAAAGTGTTATTTCAGATCAGCACAGAACATATGGAAAACTGCCTGTACTAATGTTACATGTTTAATGTTTAAATGCCTACATTGATACAATTTAAATGGGTCATGACTTTAGTGTGCCTCTTTTGCACGACATAATTTAAGTCTAAGATGCCTTTTTACAAAATATTTAAATATCAATGTAGTAATCTTAAATTTGATTTAATTATAAGATAGCAAAATAGCAATGGTCAACAAGCAAGCATAGCGTGGAATTTTTACAGAATTCTGTAGTTAGCTGCACAAATTGTGTAAAATAGCAGCATACAATAAACAAATAAATAAATACATCAATGAATGTCTATCTTTTATCAAATTAGCTTGTTTAAAATCTCCTAGACACAGCTGTCTAGTTGTAATATATCAGCACTTATATTTGACTATTAAAACATATTTTTAAAATGAAAGGTTCTTTATTGCCCTTAAAAGTTCCACAAAGAGCCTTTAAACCTTTTCATTCAAAAGGTTTATAGTGGGGAAAGTGTTTAGATTGGTCACAAAGAATTGTCAGAAAGTATTTTGTCCAAAAAATCTGTTATAATACTGTTCACTAAATGATTCCAGATCCCAGAATGTTTTTTCTATGACACCACTGAAAATTCCTCAGATTGAAATTTGCTTTTAAAAGAGACATAATGTACAGCAAAGGGCCCTATTTACCCTATAAAGCCAATCATATCATATTTAAAACACTGTTTCTAAGACCTATATCAGGTCAATGTAATCAATATTTTGTTTGAAAACCTGTAGTATGTTATTTGATATTTATTTGTATTTTTATGACAGGTTTTTCCAAATGTTAAGGGAAAATTATGTTTCTTTTTTTTTTTGTATTTAAATGTTGCCAAACGCCTGATGTATCAATTATGATACAAAATAAATATCATGAATTTTGAGATTTCGTTAGATGATTTAATAAATATGTCAGATCCAGAAAAATTTGATTTTCTGACTATGTTTGGATGTGTCAAGTTTTAAAGTGATCCTGAATTTAGTTTCATTACAAAGTAATACAAAAGTAATTTTGAGCAATGGCGCCATGTTGTGGTGTGACAGAACACTCTACTTGGATATTCCCACCTCTATCTGAAACGCAGCATACGATATGTAATATTGAGAATAACTCCCTTTGGATTAACTTCGTGCTTTGTAACTTCGTAGAGCATGTCTATAGGACGGCATAACACGGTAAAAGGTGTGTAAAAGCATAACATGAACGTTTTTATAACTTCCTCGTTATCCAAGGCCTACCTGGTTCGCATCCATCTTGACAACGATCCAGCCGCTGGACATGAAGCAAGAAAATGTAAATATGTCAATTGAACAAAAAAAATCTTACAACAGACGTCTGACACTGAAATATCTAGCAGGAGTAGTTAAACATTTGTTAATCGTATGTACTTTGTACTACTTTCACTTTCGTTTTCTTAGGTTGCCATTAGCTTGCCTGTTTTTATCACTCGTTTTTTTTTTTTTTGTCTAGTGATTGATTAGTAAAGTAAGAGAGTTAGTCAAGTAAGTAAAGTTAGATCATAAAGTAAGATACAAACCAATGAATCCATTTTTTAAATATGTACTTACCTCCTCTCGAGCATTACACAAGACAAGAGACAAACAGGCAGAAAGGGAGGGCTTGTGCGTCTGGCGTCACGTGACCAGAAAGTCTACGTTGCTCATTTTAAGGTGGTCTAGAGCTATATAAAAATACATATCCAGAACTTTAAAAGAATAATAGAAACAAAAGGAAGCACATCAACCACCATCACGTTTATTTTCACTTAATATAAAACAATTTCAAACACCTTGTCATAACGTTTGATTTATTTACATACTTTACATGACCTTATTTTACATTACCTAAAAAAAGCTTTAACTCTTTTTTGCAGATTTTGCGGATTTTATTTTAGAATAATTAAATTAAATTGATTACAATTTTGCTAATTTTTTTCCAGGCTTGCAAGTACATTGAACACAAGACAAAGTAAAGGGTAAATGAACAGAATAAAACTTAAAAGAAACATTTTACAACTTTTTTTCTTCACATTTAACAGATTTTGTGGCTTTAGTTAGAATAAGAAATCTTAATGTGTAAGATAATAACATAGGCTAATTGGTATTTGTAAATGATTAGCGATGAACTAAAATTATTATTTATTTTTTGATTTTTTTTTTTTTTTCAGACAGTGAAACTGCCAGAAGATCGAATTACCTCGAAGATCCTTTTAGCAGGTATAATTAGAGTAGTCTACATTCAACTAACTGGAAACTCTACTATACTATACATATAAAGTAGAGGAACTATGATGTCGATTTGTATGCAAAAACCAGGTAAGCAGGCTGTGTGCACGTGCTCAATACACTTATTTAAATATGTCTTATGATAATGACACATTTGTAAAACTTACAGTACGTGTTTAAAAACTTTTCCAACAACCATAAGCAAAACAAATGTATTTCCCCTCGTAAAAACTATCCAAAAAGGCACAAAGGTCTATATACAGATGTGTTTATTGCATATTTGTATTTATTTATAATACACTCTCATAAAAAAGGTACATGCTTGTAAAGTTAATGCTCTATGAGTAACAGTTTTGTACCTTTGTAAAAATTGTACCTTATATAGTACAGAAAAGACCTCTTATAATACTGTTCTGTACCTTTCATGGTACATTTGAAATGGAGGTACACAGTTGTTCTCATAAATAAGGTACATAAGTGTTGGACAACTCCTTCTTTATTACAATAGCTATAAAAAATAAATATGACTGGAAAGTCATAGTGATTTATGAATAATTTCCATATTAAAACATGAATAATCATTTAAAAACATATGTTTAAAGAAACTCATAAACATTCATTATTAAGTTCTATAATACAAAACAACTGGCAAAACAAAACTATAGGTATTGTAAACTAAACATTTAAGGCATTTTTAATAAACATTTGGTAAGCATTTTCTAATGAATACATTTTCATTATTGATATCCACTATCAATTTGCTTTCCACTACACATGTGAGCTGTCAAAAGTCCTGCATATACAAGTGTTCATGCAGACATTTTAGTATTGTAAAACTGATCAAACATTGTTACAACACTTTTGCATAATGCTATTTATTTTAAAATTAAGTAAATTAAATTAACTTTTAAGTGATTGCAAAGGTATTGTGTGAAAATTGGAGAATTTTTTTTTTTTTACAGTTTTTCTTAGTGGCTTTGGTGCATTTCTCACAACACTATTTACATGCACAACAGGTAATGCATTTCTCAAAACAATTAGTCATTTGTAGCAGTTTCTCATTACTTCCAAATATTTGCAAATGCTTTTGGACATGCATCATTGCTTTCATACAACTCTGCTGTTTTATAACATTTAATATCATTTGCTTATGTCATGTCAGTCAAAATTAACTAAACTTGTTGATATGATAATATGCTGAATAGTCATTCCATATTAAACTAATAGTCCTCATTTCATTACTTGAGTCATTACATACAAAAATGTTTAACTAGTTGTCAAAATCAGTCAAGCATTTTTCCTGAAAATGTCATCTAAAATGAACAATTTCATGAATGATTTACAGACCTGTGTGTTGTAGGTTCAGTTCCAATATGTACAGCAGTATTGTTTACAGTTTTGCACAGCTCGACCCAAAGGAACTTTAAGGCTGTATTTACCCTTTTGCACAATGCTGTGAATAAATTAGAATTGTAAAGAGCAAATGCAGTAAAAATGTGAAACACACATATTCAGTGTCTTGTACTCAGATACCTCACTAAATGCAGTGATGTCTAACTTTACTGTAGTTTTCAAATGGCTGTGCAAATAGTATATAGTGCTTTCTTGGGCATTTTCAGGAAGTGTCACCAAAATCTGACTTTTTTTGCATTGAAATAAATGTACAGAGTAAACTGTCATAATGATAACATGACAAAGCCATTTGACTATCTTGTTCATAAACAATGGTGTCAGGACTTTTTATCTTGATGACACTGACACTTTCATTGACATCAATACTTGCTTTTGAGGAATGAGCTCTCCATTTTGAGCAAGTGACACGCTTTTGCAGGTTATCCACTAGGTTTTGCAGTTTGTACTAATTGTTTTGAGAAATGCATTAACTGTTGTGCAAATGTAAATAGTGTTGTGAGAAATGCACCAAAGCGACTGAGAAAAACTGTAATATTGTACATGGAAGAATGTATTTCTGTAACATTTTTGTGAAAAGTGTTGTGAAATGTTTAGCAAAAAATAGATCTTTTGATTTACGTTAAAGTATTTTTTATTCTTTATTGTTAATGGAAAAGGTGCATTTACACAAAAAGAAACTTATTAAAAAATATTGTTTATAAATGTATTTGATGTTTTATATTTACGGAAAATAAATTGACACAGTTTTGGAAATTCAAAATGCCTTTAAATAGTTCTTGAAAGAACACATTTGACACTGTTAAGGTACAAACTGTCTTGTCACTGTAGTGGTACCTTCATTGATCAGATTTGTACCTTTGAGGAAGGTACAATATTGTATCTGCAGGTTTTAAAAACCAAAGGTACATTTTTATTTCCCATGGTGTCCTTAAAGGTACAAACTGCAATGCTACAAATTTGTTTCTTTGTCTTAAGGTACAATTCTGTCCCATAAAAAGGTACTGCCCCAGTGACAAGGGTTTGTACCTTTTTTCGTACAACATTGTACCATTTTGTATGAGAGTGTATACAGCGTGGATTATAATATAATAAACCAATAGAGTAAAATGTTGCATAGACCATATTTCTAAAAATAAGCTTGAAAAGTTGTCGAAACCAGGGTGTTGCTGACATAACAAGCGAGTGCCCCCGAAGGCACTGTAGTCTTTTATAGCCTAATGTTAGCTTTTCAGTTCTGTGTTTGCATTTAAGATCCAACATTAATAAAAGTTATATTTTAATGTGAGGATTGTCTGGTTGGACGAAACAAGTAAGTGTAATAAATTGTTTGACCACTGAGCTTATTATTTGCAATCTTCGAAAAGCCTATGGGAAAATCTTATAGGGATTTTATTGAGGGAACCAGTCTTATACCGAGTGGCCGACTGTACAAGATGACGTCATAGTTCCTCCACTCTATTTGTGTTCATTTGTTGCAATATTGTCCTTTGGGGAAAAAAAACATGTCATATGATTAAATATAAAATGTATTGAAATGTATACTTATTTTGAGTGGTTAATTACTTTTTAGATTTAAATAACATTTTAGGGAAAATCCCTATCAATGATTGTATAATGTATAGTCAAACAACAGAGATACTTGATAAAAATAAAACTCTGTGATTTACTTTTTTCTTTTTTTCATTAGTCTTTTCTTAAGATGATTTTAAAAAACAGTTAAAAATATGATTCTGACAATTAAATATTTCTAATATAGTGTGGATAAAACAA
>CAIGQS010000229.1:0-7500 GCA_903798195.1 Danio kyathit
TTTATTAGGATACTGAAATAAAAGTTTTGGCAACTTCTGGTTCACATGGACTTTAAACAATTGTCCATATTTAAATTATTACTAGTAGGAGTTTTTTAATTGACTAGTGATTTTTGATTGAACTATACAATAGAATAATTACTAATCCATATTACAGTGTGTACTATTATGCAATTAAGTAATATTTAAATACTTTTAGAATAATTATTACTCAGAAATAAATAAATGATATGAAGTGTATAAAAATATGTATTGATAAGAATGAATGCGTGGAAGTTGTTTTCTAATTACGCCTTGAAAAATCATAGCACTACTGGTTGTTGTCCTCAAACTCTTCCGCCTTAAAGCTCCACCCAGGCTGGCTAATTGACACTCCTCATTTGCATTTGATTTATTATTTGCGATGTCAGTTAGAGCATTTCATTCATAGTTTGAGCATTTAATTTATCATTTAATTATTACAGGTTTATACTGAGTTGATCATGAAAAATAAATATCAAAAGCATTTGATTTCTCATTTGAGAATGCATTTAGATTTATTATTTGATAGTTTGGGTAGTTGTTTTGACAGTTTGATTTATTATTTGATCTTTTTGGCCATTTTAATTTTGTTAGGAAAAAACTTCCATATGAATGAATGAATATGATTGTAATGCATACTAAAAAACTGAATCTAATAAGTCTAATATCTCAATGACCGATGCCATACAAATCAATGGCAGAACAGTTGTCAGTGTGTGTATTTAATGTGTACTGACTAGTGTTGTCACAATACTGAACTTTGGCACCAATCGGTCAAAAAATGTCTATTTCCCGCTAACATTTAAGCGATGTTTAGTGTGTTCTTAAACACTGCTAATTTGCCCTTGTGTTCACGTGCTCAACAGAAATGGCTGTGAAGGTCATCAGTTCACTGCATTTCACCACTGTTCACTGAGTGCAAATACAGATACAGGGACACTGGAGCGTTTTAAAGCCACGAAGATCAGTCGATTCATCAGGGGATCGCTCGTATGTGAGCTCATAGACAGACCAGCCAATCTTCGCGGCTTTAAACCACTCCAGTGTCCCTGTGTCTGTGTTTACAGTCACTAAACATTGTGACAACACTAGTGTAATGTGAGGACGCTGACAACAGATGTGAGGATCCACGTGCAGTTCTTGTAATCCAAAATACATGGTCAACATGCAGGCAAAAGGTCAGGAAAGGCAGCAAAGAATCAAAATGGTTAAACAAAGCAAGGATCATACTACGGCAAGACAAACAAGGAAAAAAGCTTAGTAATGTTACACAGGGTAAAACAAGACTCAGCAGTGTGTGTGTGTGCTGCTTATATGGTCTTTGTAATTAGTCTTGAGTAGCTCCCAGCTGTGTGTGTGTTTGTGTAATCAATGAAAAAACCGAAACAGGTGTGTGTGCGTGCGTGCGTGGGGTGCCTGAAGGGAGTTGTAGTTCATATGGTGGCAGAATTCTAGTCTGAATGAAAATGAGCGTTCTCCAGTGAGCTATAAGGGTTAGATCGCTGGTGATTGTGACAACTAGTACTGACGATGTACTTAACAAAGAAACGAATCAATTTCATAAGGTACATATAGGTTAATAATTAGTATGTTTATGTATAGTTATCCACTTTAGAAAATGACTACAATACGTACATAGGATGTAATAGATAAAAAACTAATAAGTTAACTTAATTTCTTCATGTTGTCCCAACACAAAACGATTGCGTGGAACCCAGCAATTTTTTACAGTATAATAAATTAAAAATACTATTACAGATAATAGTATTTAAAAAATAAGATATTAGCATATATTTTCAAGTAAATGCTGAAGTGGCTTGCCATATACCGCTGTCTCGTTTCTCTTTGCTCTCTATGGTCATGGTGATCTTGGTCCGCTGAGGCCTCCCGAAAGAGAAAGAAGTGATGTAGCGGGCGTCATATTGGACGAGAAAAAGACCGGAACGGACAGAAAGTGGGCAGCCCTCCTGTTGCTGGGGGAGACTCCGTGGCTCCGGAGCCGAAACAGAGGGAGGGAGAGCATGTCTCCGTGTCTCTATCCAGATGGCACTGGTCAGCCGTCCCTTACTCAGTGGGCACATTAAAACAGATCACTGATAGTAATGACCAACACCCACATCTGTTAAGCCACGTCCCTTGTCTGTGTATACGGGCATCCTGATGCCTTCTGCCCTCGCAGTGCTGGCTATGCTTTGATCTCGCTAACGGCTGTCGGTCTGGGCCAGGAGGCTGTCTGTGTGCTGCCTGTGTGCTGCGTGTACCCGTGTCATCCCACGGCCCAGCAGGAGAGCAGTTTTTAGTAGCACATTGCCAGCTGGGACTGGGCTTTATCTCCTTTGCTGCAGTGAATTCAGTGAGTTTATTGAGAAATGTTCAACGGCCAAGTGCTCAGACGGCATAATCATGTGCCAACCGTTCACCGACTACATGATGTGGCACGTGGAAATGGCTGGAGGTTTCTCAAATTTTCTGATTGGCTGGGGTTTTGCAATGTTCTTGTGGGTTTGATTGTGCATGTCAGATTCTATGATGCCTCATACTTTTTAGCTGCCTTCAGGTAGCTTATAACGTTTATGGTGATATGAGAGCGAATGAGTTTTTGTGCAGCTGAAAGTAACATTGTTCAGAGAAAACACTAAATATAAATGGAATCAGTGCATTAAATGCTTAACTAGAAAGATGATCAATAAATAGTGTGTTCTCTGCCATTGCAGCTATTTATCTGCTGCAAATGCAGGTCTACTCTGTGTAGGTCTACAGCACGGAGAATACATCAGGCCTCTGCCGAAACTGAGAGAGGATCATGTGAGCTCCACTGTCGCTCAAGAAAGTCGCTCTTCATTTGTATGAAGTTGAAGGATTCTCAACTTTGTCTCATCACTTGTCGGTTGCCTGAAGTCGCTCGATCTCCATTAAAATGAACGTTCGTATGACGCTTTGCCCCTGAAAGTTGCTCATAATCTGAATGCAGCTTTACAGTGTTAAAGGGATAGTTCACCCAAAACATTTGCTAATCCTCGAGGGCTTTGAAACCTTTGCGAGTTTGTTTCTTCCGATAAACAGAATGAAATACATTTTTGAGAATGTTGAAAACTGCCATTGACTTCCAATAGGGTATGCACAGCTAGTGTTTTTCAGCCAATGATAAAACTTCCGGTGAAAGCTTGATATGACTATTTTCAATTTCATCGATGTTGTAATGTAATTACAATACCTTCAGTTTAATAGACTTAAGCATTCATTTAGTTGTTCAAGCGTAAAACGAGATGAAAAACCGTGTAACCGCAAGTGGCGTCAGTACCAGCAGGCTAGCGCAAAAACTCCATTGAAATCACTGGGGTAAAGTAAACTCATATTTTAAAGGCATGGCGGGGGAAAGAGAATTTAATGCAATGCTTCTACAGTCTGAGACCCACTTTATATAGTATATCTTTCAGGCAGTGAAGATTACTGATTTTTTAAGAAGTCAGACCTTAAACGTTGCAATTTTACAATGGAAAGACAGTTCAACAGAAGTGCTGAGGCTGGCTGGCTGAAATTAAAAGTCTTGTGGAGTGTGTGGAGTGTGCATGTTTTCCCCATGTCCGCGTTGGTTTCCTCTAGGTGCTTCGGTTTCCCCCACAGTCCAAAGACATGCTCTATAGACCAATTACCAACCTACGTCACACATGACGTCACACGGGTCCCCGGTTGCAGAAAAAGACCGGCTGCAATCACAAACATGTCGTGTTTTGCGGTAGGATGCCAAATTCGAAAATATAAAACTTAACTTTTACCTTACACCACACTGCTTTTAGTGCCGACTGCAGACGTCTTTGGCTAAAAGGGAGCTGAATGAAGTGACAACCTAATAATAAATGCTGGACTCTGCATTTCTCATGTTATATCAGGTACGTTCAGGCTATGCTGAATCATACACATTACTCGTTTTTGATTGCAGCAATGATTTCGGCAAAATAGTTACATGTGGTTAATTAAACTGCGGACACTGAATGCTAATAATGAAACGTGAAAGTGTAAGTTATTAAGGTAAAGTTGGTTTTATATTCACACATTCATTCAGTGACTACTTGTGACACACTCCCTATATTGTTTACCATGGCACTTTGAGTATTCGGTCTGAAATAACCTGCTAGTGTGACTTGAAAACAACATTAACACTGTTTATTTGACTGTGAACAATGTACTTTGATGGTCATTGGCTGCTAATATGATTTCGCTATTTAGAGTTTGCAAATAATATTTTTATGAAATTATATTATTAAGGGGAAAGTCCGAATGTGCGAATATATAAAACCAACTTTACCTTTATGTGTAAGTTCACATACCCTGGGCCTGCTGTACTAGTGTAGTTCGCTGTCAGAATGCTGTTGTTCTGCCTGTTGATGATCACCCTGGCCTTGTATAACGTTAGCTCCGTCTTTTTTTCCTTGTCTTTGGCTCAGCAGATCCTCTGTTTTAGCACTACATACACTGTAAAAAGTAAAGGTGCTTCAAATACCCTGTTGAGTACTCAAGGAACTTTAAAATGTATTTTAAGTGACTCAAAGCTCTTTCTTTCAAAAAGGGGTTCCTTGAGGAACCACTGACAGTCTTTGCAATACTTGCAGGACCCTTTTGCAGTAATTGGGATCCTTCAAGCACTTTTTGTCAATACTGAGGTTCTGGAGTCACTGTTTCCTTACACTAAGACCTCGAAGCACTTTGAAAGTTATTAGAGGAACTCAAATTCCAAAAAAGAGTTACTGTAAGATCTGTAAACTTATGTCATGGTTCCTGGTGGATCTAGCTTCTAAAAGCTAGCACTTAAAGGAACCAAGAGATTTGTTTTTTGTGATAATTAAATAGGACAATTATGGAGGCCAGAAAATGAGATGCATGTTCATTTACTTAATATTTACTTAGTTATTTGTGCTTTTAGAATGATATGAAATTTGATGTTTTTTTCTTTTTTGTGTGACACTCACTGTGAAAACATAAGAATATCATTGATTAGAGTTTACATGTTAACTTGATTGCAGTTAGGAGACTGACTAGGAAATTGTGAAAAAATATGAAAATGTAAAAGTAATTTTGGAGGGTTAAATACAAATGAGCCACAACAGAGGAAAAAAAGAGACAAAAACATGCACAGGCATGTACAATTATGAAAATGATAATTATTATAGGGGACTAATTAAATTTTCTGTCACTTGACCATTAGACCCTTGAATTTTGACATTTAAAACAATAATAATAACAACAACAACAACAGCTGCAATAATAATAATAATAATATGAATAACAATAGCTACTATTATTAATATTATTATTATTAAATGAAACTATATAACACAGTCCTTCAAAAATCCCCTCATGAAAAATAATTAAGATATTACTAAACTTAAATATATGGGCTATGGGCTCTGGTTTATTAATAAAAAGTATTCCTCCAGTTTGTTTTGATAATTCAACAAGGATAACTTGCTAATAAACGCAGCATTTTGTAAATTTTTAATTTTCTGAATTAAATGTTTCTTCATATGTTTCTTGGATTAATGGAATGGAATGAATTGTGTTGTCAAAAAAAAAATTAACCGGGACTAATAAAATAATATAAACATGACGCGGACGCGCGCACTTGGATCTCTCCAGTCGTCATGCACGCGCAGGTGCAGGCCGGAGGAGCGTTTTCAAATAGCGCTTTGTAACGTTTCCTTCCTCCGTTTCATGACAGCTGTCATCTCTAACACACGGAAGGTGAGTAAGTTGGCAAAATAAATATACAAATTAGATACGATTTGCACACAAATATCTACGCTTACACGCATTATGTCGTGTAAGCTGTTTTAGGAACGTCTCGCGAAACGATTGCTGTTGTATAAGATAAGGGTATTATTTTGCGATAACAACAATCGGCTGGATATACATAATCACTCAAATTACACGTCTACCTCACACAAATATAAATAATTTGATGTGAAATATTGATTTATGTCGAAATATTTTATTGTCACTGAACACGAAGCCTCCCTGAAAGCCATTGCAAGCGACCGTTAATTTCAAATCAAACAGATAACGTTATACATTCATACTGCTTATTAGACGGCTTTTTTCCACAAATATATTATTTTATTTATTTTTTCGTGCCTTACATATACAGTGTGTGAAAAGTGTCTTGAGCAGGGTTGCTTATATGATTGTTTTAGCCGCGATGCTTATATTCTTTCCTTATATTGTTTGTAAGTAATATTACGCATTTGTTATTATTTGCGTTTCTGAAACAGTTACCAGTGTGACAAATTGTGTCTAAGTTATGTACTTCAATATTTTTTTTATTCATTCACACCAATAATGTACATAGCCGTTTTTCCCTTCTCAGAACATCCACATAAACCCTGAAATTGTTCAGTGTTCTGTCTCAAACAGCCGTTTGAGTCACCTCAAATGTAAGTATTTTTTAAGTAACTGAATTGGAAATAAATGTAAGAAATACATACTTAATTTAACAAACAATATTATTTAAAAATCATTATCCAGCTGGGTAACACTGAACTGATAATAATAAACTTTTAACTTAAGTGTTAAGTGTTTTAAAATCACTAACTTAATTTTCTCATTTGCTTATTTCTGATGTATCCATATTAGGTGTAAATCATTGTGACAGATATGGACTAGAAATTTAAAGTTTGCTGTATCAAATCCAGGTAGCAGAGGGACTTTGGGAGCCTGATTGAAACGGTCTGACCCACTTCACTTGCAATGCAGATCATCATTTCTGGACAGCTTTCTAACTGCTGTGGACATGAAAGGTTCAGTAGACTTTTTGCTCTGAATGAATGGCTATTAACATGGTGTGAAAAACAAAAGCTGATCTTTATTAACAACTGGAATCTTTTCTGGGATCGTCCTAGGCTTTCCCATGCTGATGGGCTGCACCACAGCAGTGCTGGAGCTGAATTCCTGTCGGACAACATCTCCAGGATGCTTCGTTCTGTTTGACTAGTAAGTGAAAATTCACATTTATAGTTTTTTTTACAGAGTAGTGAGTTAGTTAATACCACCTCACAAATAAACATGGTTTAAAGTAAATTTAAATTTTGTCATCATTTACCCACCTCTAATATGTTCCAAACCTGTTTGATTTTCTTTCTTAGTTCAGCGCAAAACATTATATTTTGATTAAAGCTGAAAATCTTTAACCATTATCATAAATTATAACCATCATAACAAAATTATGGAAGACAGGGGTTATAGGTTTTCTGTTTTCAGTTCAACAGATGAAAGAAACTCAAATAAGTGAAGGTTGAGTAAATGATGACAAAATTCAATTTTTTGGGTGAACTGTCCCTTTAAAGGGGAAGTGAAGCACTTAGTCAAGTTTACATTAGTTTGTAAATTGATTTCCACCCTAGTGAAAATATATTAAACAAGCTCGATTAATGTAACCATTATTGAAGAAAAGAACATGTTTTACTATAGTTTATATTTTAGAGCTAG